>RJWM01033191.1:0-20811 GCA_004363535.1 Dasyprocta punctata | reverse complement strand
TCCAATCAGATCATCTCGGGGGGTACATTATCATTGGTTGGTGTCATTAGTAACTGGGCAGAGATCATCTACAGCGGGGTTGTAACAGGAAACGAGCGCCACCTTGGCTCACTCGACGGGCGGGGTAATCTAGTCAGGCTTAGGCTCCTACATGCAGGCCTCACGGCAAGAGTACATCTCTGAGGATGGCTCCCCACATGTTCCACCAGAACCTTGATTTCAGGAAGGAGTGTTACTGGTCTAAACTGGTGGTTATTATTCAAACTAGCAATTACAACTAAGTATCATAATACAACTTGAGAAAAGAAAATATACATGATAAAGATTATTTTCAAACAAGTAATCACAGTTACAATATGTAAATATTGTGGCATCATTATTATTATTATTATTATTATTATTTATGCTATTATTATTGTTTTGGGGGCACTAGGGATTGATCCCAAGGCTTTTGCACTGAGTTGCATTTCTACACTTTTTATAATTTTATTTTAAGATAGGGACTCAATACATTTCCCAGGTTAAATTCAAATTTGCAGTAATCCTTGTGCCTCAGCCTCCCAGCAAGCTGAGATTATAGGTGTGTACAATCATGTCCAGTTTGCACCTTGGCTTTATAACTTTTTTTTCATGCCTCAAAAATGTTTTTTTTTCCCAGGCATGGTGTAGGACAGCCTGGTCCAAGTAACGAACAAAACACTTTTTCTGCTCTCACAGAGTTCATAGTCTAAAGGGAAAATGAATGAGTACACAAATGTGCAGTTTCAACTGGGGAGGATCAAGAAGGACATGCACAGGGTGTTAAGGTGTCCTGAGGGATGGTCTGAGAACTACCAGCAGGAACAACTTCTACAAGATTGCTAGACATTTCCAAATCCTAGAACCCTGAAACCGACTGAATTCACTTTTTTTATTTTTTGGTATCGAACTCAGGACCTTGCGCTTGCCAGGTAGGCACTTGTGCCACTGACCTATAACCTACTGAATTCAGAACCTGCATTGTAACAAGATCCCCAGTGATTCACATGACGAGGAGAAGCCCTGGGAAGCTCACTGAACTAAGTGTTCTTACCTTCTTGTTGCCTTGGCTACTGAGCAGCTGCATGACCTTTGGGCAAATTGCTTAACCTCTCTGGGTGTCTCACTTCTATGCTAAAACAAAGAAATAAATGAAAATGGCATTAATACTGTCTGTTTTGTAAGTCATATAAAAGTACTATGAATATTAAATGAGTTGGGCTGAAATTTCCATGAAAATGCATGACAGAAAGGAAACATAAATTTGAGCTATTGTAAGAAACAACAACAAGAAATAACACTATGGAGTGAGAAACCTCATTTCCTTCAGTAGAATGGGAAAAAGATTGTTTTCATGAAATGCAAGAATACTCATGGCATACATGTCTTTATGTGCAAACTGCATTAGGTAGCGTGTTTTTCCTGGAGTGCATTTCTGTGACATTACATAGACCTTAATTTCCACCTGTGCTGTTACAATCAAGCCACTGACTGAAGTAGATGGTGCTTCTTAATTTGCCACCAATAAACAGGGATTACCTGGCCGTGCCTATATGCAGGTAGCTAAATTCTATTAATTTCCTAATCTCTTGGTATCAATTTGAGTGGACTAGCAACCTTTTTAATTCTTTGGTAGCTTGAAGAAATGATCCTGAATTTGAGAAAAGAGGTCAGAAAATGCTTGCCAGAACACTTGTTAGTTATAAATACCAAGATTTAACATGGTGTACCCTGTGCTAAGTGTTTTGAATACCTCCTGAAGTTTAATCTGTATTAACACATGGATAAGGAAATGCAGGCTCAAAAGAATTAAGAAAAATGCCGAAGTTCACACAGAATATCCTAACTGTGCTGATGCAGCTAGAAGATGAGGGAACCAAGACACCCAACTCAAAACCATCTGGCTCTAAATCCCTGTTGTTGACCATTCAGCTATTTGGCCTCATATCAAGCCAGAGGTTAATTATTCACTGCTTCCTCATTTGGGGGATGAGAGTTTGGGACAATGAAACATCTTAATCCTAAACTTAAGGAATCAATGAGTAACGCATATCATGCCCATGCTAAATGTGTTCTGAAACTTGGCAGTGTGTTGGCTGACCCCTTCATCAAAAGCTCTTTCCTCATTTCTAAGGTTTCAATTTATAATAAAATAGCCTATGTATTCTCCAGTCACTGAAAACCATTGTTTTGTTGTCAAATACACAGTCAGGCCTTGTGAACAGAGGTCTCAAGTCACTGTTCTACATTCGATATACAAATATATTAACACTCTTCCATGTATTCAATTGACTGTGAATTTCTTAATACAAGTAATAGAAAAACGTCTCAAGTACTAATGTGAGCTGTTCATTTCTGAATAATTGACAAGTGACATTCTGGTAAATGTGCCAATTGCTTGGGCTCAATAAAACTTCTTACATGACCTATATTCAACAGTTTTTGAAGCAGTTAGTGACAAGGGATATAGATGGTCTAATATTTTAGGTGTCCACTTGAATGAAGCTATTTACATGAAAAATCAGCCTCATAGTCATGCTAATAAGAATGGCCAGTTCCTAACCCTGGGCATGATACTTCTGTGTAGATTGAGGAAAAGGTTGGGTAGAAGCTCTGAATGTGCTTTGTTGTGTCACCACTTGAAACCTGATTATTGTTTTGGGTCATTCTCTGCATGATTGCTGATCCTACTAGCACCAGTCCTACTAACTGAACAAAATGTGGGGAAAATGTCATGCAGGCTACTTTGAGATCACCAGTGAGCCCAGACTTATTTATAAACACACAGGAAAAGCTCCAGCGCATGCTCTACCATCTGACCTGGGTCAGAGAGAGGAAAGATTAGTGCGAAAGCACAGGAAGTCCTCTGTAGCCAAATGGGTTTTCAATGTAAGCCATTTGCCCTTTCAGCCAGGAGGAAGCTATAAACTGATCTCTAGAGTGTCAGCATATCTGGAGTCCTGTAAAAGCTATGATCCCAAAGCATAGAGCTTGACCTTTTAGGGGCTGTTTATGAAAGTTGATTATAACTTGCGTCATGGAGATCATTGACAGAATAAGTATTTGTCAAGCACCCACTGCCTGTCTGGCTCAATGATAGGTACCAGAATAAGGCAGCCAGAGTCCTGGTCCCCATGGAGCTTACTTTCTGATGAGGGAGACACACAAGCTGATATTCACATGAGAACTTCATGGGCTGCAAGAAAATAAAAACAACAATATGACAAAAGTTTATGTGAGGCAGAATATTTTTAGCTAAAGGGATCTAAGGAATCTTTCCTTAGAGAGAAACATTGGAGCAGAGATTTGACTGATAAGAACACTCAAAGAAAATAGCAGGTATTTTCTTTGCCACTTAGATTGTAATGTCCTGCGAAAGTCTCGTGTGTTCATATTTCTTTTTGGAAGACGATTGCTCCACGGGGGGTTAATCCCTTATTATAAATGGATTAATCCCTTGATGAGCTCATGTGCTGTTAGGAGATAGACCCTGACTAGAAGAGGTTAGTCATTAGGGGCATGACTTGGAAGAAAGTACTCTTGTCTCTGGTTCTTCCCTTCTCCTCTCTGTCTCTGTCTCTGTCTCTGTCTTTGTCTCGCTTTCTCTGTCTGTCTCTCTGTCCCTCTCTGTGTTCTGTCTCTGTCTCTGTGTTCTCTCTCTCTCTCTCTCTCTCTTTCTCTCTGCTTCCTGGCTGCTGTGAGCAGCTTTCCTCTGCCATGCCCTCTCACCATGCCCTCTCTGCCTTGGATTCAGTTGACCAGACATGGACAGAGCCCTCAGAAACTGTGAGCCAAAATAAACTTCTCTTCCTTTAAATTGCAGGTGTTGACTACTTTGTCCCAGTGACAAGAAAGAAACTGAAACAACATACAAGGGCCCTTCAATAGGTAGAATTCATCAAAACGTTGGGAAGACCAGTGTGATTATAGCTTAGTGCAATAACAGAGAGTCAATTTTCAGGGTTGACAGAAATGATCTTTTTTTTTTTTTTTTTTTTTGGTACCAGGAATCAAACTCACAACCTTGTGCCCGCCAGACAGGCACTTTGGCCACTGTGCTAAATCCCCAGCCCTACTTTTTGAGACAGGATCTCATTATGTAGTTCAGGCCAGCCTTGAACTCACTTTGTAGCCCAGGCTGGTCTCGAACTCACAATAATACTCTTGCGTCAGCCTCCTAAGTGCTGGGATAAACAGAAATGATCTTCTCCCTACATCTGACATCTGGCCTATAAGCAGTTAGGAGTCTTTCACGGCAGAAGATAAAGAGAACATGAGTGTGGCAGTTAAAGTGGAGTGTCAACTTGATTGGCTTTGGGATCTACCCACAGACTTAGTAAAGTACACTTTTGGATGTGTCTTGCTGAGTCATGGAGGTATAACTTTGGTGTCTATATCTGGTCCCTCACCTCTTCTCCTCTGGCTCTGTTTCCCTGTATCTGCTTCCTGGCTGCCATGACATAAGCAGATTTGCTTTGCCACACCCTTCTGCAATGTTGTTTCTATCTTGTTGTCAGTCAGCAATGGACTGAAACCCTGAAACTGTGAGATGAATTAGATCTCTCTTCCTTTAAATTGTGGGTATCAGGTATTGTGTCTCTGTGACAGAAAAACTGATCAGTGCAATAAGACTTTATGGTGTTGTCTGTCCATTCTGCTGGTACATGTCCTGACTTATGCTAAATAGCCCTCCAAGGGTTGCAATTCCTCCATGGCTATTCTAAGTTGGCTCATATCTTGGCACAATATTAGGTAGCCCCACTATTCTGATAAATGAATGAATAAGTATGTTTTTAGGACAACTTTTTAAAAACCACAAACAAAGCTAAATTGTGTCCATTGTGGTTTTTAAGATAAAGAATAGCTTTCTTGACATATAATGTATATACCTTCCAATTCAATTGACAAAATTTACATGCAATTTTTTTTTATTTGTGGTACAGGCAATTGAATTCACGACCTTGCACTTGGCAAGCAGGTGTTTGTGCTGCTTAGCTAAACTCCTGGCCAGAAATATCAAGGGTACAATTCAATTATTTTTGGTGTGCTTGTAGAATTGTGCAACCATCACCATAATCAGTTTGAGAATACTTTCATTATCCCAAATAGGAATTCATTAGTACCCTTTAGGAGTTACCCTCCACAGCCCCTTAGTCTGCCCCTTTCCCTTTGCCCTGGGCATCCACTAATATACTTTCTGTCTCTATAGATCTGCCTTATTCTGGCCATTTCATACAATGAAATCACACAATGTGCAGTCTTTTCTCTGTGGTATCTTTTACTTAGCATAATATTTTCAAAAGGCATGCATGTTGTTCTATATATCTGTGCTTTTATAGTAGGATTATACTCATTCTATAGATCTATCACATTTCATTTATTAATTTATCAGTTGGTGTATTTCTGGGTTGTTCCAATATTTGGTCATTGTAAATAATGCCTGTGCCTGCCATGTGTGAGGTGCTCATTATTTTTCTTGCTGTTTTCCACTGTAAGAGGTTTGCTTTATTTGTTGTGTGGTTAGAGAAATATTATGGACTGCAAAGAATTCTTATGGCTATTTTCTATAATACCCTTTGCATATAGAATTTGTGGTTTTGGCATTCATTAACTACTTATTTCTTATAAAATATGGTCCTAGGTAGGCTTCCCCACTTAGTCAATTTACTGCAGATCATAGTTGTCAGCACCACAGGAGTCCCGTTAGGTATTTCTCTTTCTAGCCCTTGCCAATGTTCATCTCTTGATTTTGTGGTATATTGTAACACTGTTGGCTGAAGAACCTACTGAAAAATAACCTCGACCAGCCAAAGAAAAGTTGAACTATCAGCTTTTCCAAGAATTACATCTAAATCAGAATCTAACCCTGTTCCCATCAAGACCACGGTTAACACATATTGTACTCAGTTGTAGAAATATTGATATAACGTGAAATGAGTGTGGTACTTAAGAAGTACGTCTACTTGGTTAAAAGGGTAATTTTCAAACTTTATGGTATTTGTTAATTCTCTGGACTGGTTGCCATACTTGTCTGTCACTTCAGAAACTTCTTAAAGAAATTTTAATAACAAATTTTTTATTTTATTTTTTAATTAATTAATTAATTATTATTATTATTATTGTATTTAGAACAGGGTCTCCCTACATGGTCAAGAATAGCCACAAATTCATGATATTCCTGTCTAAGCTTCCCAAGTGCTGAGATTGCAGGCATGTACCACCATGCCTGGCAAGTGATTATTATTATTTTTTTTTTTTTTTGAGCTAGGGTCTCAATATATAGCCCAGGCTGCCCTCAAACTCACAGGGATCCTTCTGCCTTGGCCTCCTGAGTGTTAGGATTACAGGTTTGTGCCACCAAGACTGGCCCTCAAGCGATGAATTTTGATAATTTGTTTTAAAACATATTATATATGATATTTGTAGTCATTTTAAATTTGTCAGTGGATGGAGTTTCCCTCTTTTAGTTATGTACACAAAAGTTGGATTGGCACCTTAGTTGTGTTGGTGTTCTTTGGTATACTCATGAAACTAAGTACTCACTATGTGTTAGCTGTAATAAGCGCTTTTTCTAGTTTAAGTCACACATCTTTGCAACTACCATGCAAGTTAGGTACTGTTCTTCCCATTTTACAGATGAAGAAATAGGCACGGGGAGATGGAGAATCTCATCAAAGTTACAAATCTAGAAGGTGGGCTTGGTTTCAAGGTCTTGGCTCTTGTCATCTGTGCCTTCTGCCTCTTTTTATTCATCTTGGGCTTTCTAGTTCTTTGTCTGAAACATTAGCAGGTTAAATTCTACACTGAGTATGAAGGTGCACCTGTGTATCTCCAGGGCCCTCTCCAGTTCTAAATTTCTAATTCAAAAAAGTGATCTGAAAACAAAAATGAAACTTCCATTTATCAACAAGTATGCATAGGAGAAGTAATCAAGGTACAAAGTGTCCTAATGCTTAAAATACACAGAAGGAGCTGCCCTGTATTTCCAAGGACACCTGGAAAGCCAGTTTTGATAGAAGAAATTCTAATAATTATCATACATGATGTTGAATTCAGCCTTAGTTCAGTGAGTACCAGAATTGGTGTGATTTTTTTTTAACTTTTTTTTTAATTTTTTTTTTGTACCGAGGCTTGAACTCATAACCTCGCGCCTGCCAGACAGGTGCTTAAGTCACCAAGCCAAACTCCCAGCCCTAGTTTTTTGAGGCAGGGTCGCACTATGTAGCTCAGGCCGGCCTTGCGCTCGCGTTGTAGCCCAAGCCGGCCTTGAACTCACAACGCTCCGCCTACCTCAGCCTCCCGAGTGCTGGGGTTAAAGGCATGCACCACCACGCCCGGCTCTCAGAATTGGTGTGATTGATACGAGTATTCATACTGTGGATCACATGACAGTAGATTTAGAAAGATAATGATTTTTATCTAAGCATACAGTGATGAATTTGGTTGAAGGAGAAACGACTGTTGGTGTGCTTCTCTCTGAGCTGGCTGTACGTCCGGGTTTGCTTATTGCTGTCAAGATATTGCTCTTTTTCCTAAGGCCTCTTTAGCTTCAAATCAACTCTTGATCTTTCTTGGTTAGGGCAAGGCTATTTCCAATGAAAATCTGAGTGTTATTTTTTTGTTTGTTTTGTTTTTGTTTTTTGCTAGACTTTACTGCTCACTGTACTGGCATCTAATAGATTTCCCACTTTTTGATTCTGTTGCATCTATTAAGTGATCTATGATCATATATACCAAACCACAAATCAGGAAACTCAGTCTGACAAGAAAATTTTGTATTTTTCCAGCTGCAAACGGAATCTTGTAAATATTTATTAGAGTTAATGTTACTATGGCCCTCCTTTGCTTTTTAGAGTGCTCCAATGTGGCGACAAGAGTGTCAGTGATTTAAACTACAAGGAAAGACATCTTTTATGTTTTGGCTAGTCAGCATCCCAATTTGCTTTTGGCAAATTAGCTTTCCCCAGAAGAATGCTCTCCAAGTGCCCCATCTGCCCCTCCTGGCAAGCCAGGTCAGTAGTACTCTTTCCTCTGGGACTTTGAATCTTAAGTGAAATCCTGCAAGGATGCAGATAAAATAATCAGACTCATGAATTTCTCAAGGAGGTGCTGTGGTCTCTGCCAATGCGATCTCTAAATGAACTCCAGGCCTCCCAAGTTTTCCAATTTACGCAGTTCTGTCAAAAGACAGGAACTGTTCCTTGTAGATGAAGTTTCTGTATCTGTTTATCTCCCACTTTCCATAAATCTGCTGTCCTTTAATCTTTGGTAATTATCTATTGTCACTTCCCACCAGACCATGGAAGCCTTCTAAACCCTGGAGACTGCAAATGCTCTTCCCTCTCTCTTGGCATGCCTCCCTTTGTACCTAAGCAATTGTGTTTCTGATTCTGTGTTCTCTTAACACCACACAAGTGCACTGATTAGGCTGTTCACGCCTGTGAATCATTATTAACTCCTAAATTGCATGCCCCTTTGTTTTCATATAATACCTGGCACAAAATAAACGAATAATTCTTGTTGAATGAATAAATAACAATGGGCAGTATATTTTGTAGTTCATGCATAGAGTTTAGGTTACAGACAACAGATAGGGCACATCTATGGAACTCAGGAAAAGTTTACAAGTTGAGGATAATAATACCACTGTAAAATTCATGAGGCTGCCTTCGAGTGAATTGCTGATGAAATTAAGACAGACATTAGAATAGGGTGGTGATGAACATGAAGACATGGGCAAATAGGACATCTACACTACGCCTAAATATTTTTAAAACAACGTAAGTAAATTAAAAATGTTTTAATAGTTTTTAATTAAATAGAGGGGTGGTAAAGAGCACAGAAGACAGAGTTGGACAGAATCTGGGTTTAAGCTCTAACTTGTGGTTTTCATCCATAAAATGGAAAAATAGCATCTATTTCACAAGGTTGTTGCCATGAAAACATAAGGATATAATCCAGGGAAAGTGTTTAAGTGCTTGGTGGTTCTAATCAGTCCTCATTTGCCAGCCTCACCACTCCAGTCCAGAATCTGCCCTTCTTTGACACTCTGCCTGGAAGGCTGATCCTTTGTGGACAGCAATCCCAGCACTCCCTCAATCCCTGATTTCTGCTTAGGTTTCATCAATGGTCGCATTATCAAAAGATGTAGGAGGGTAGACAGAAAGAGAGAGAGAGAGATTCTGTTCACCTCCAGCTTGGCATCTCATAGTCATAAAATGGCATCCCTCCCCAATCCCAGTTTCCTTCAAGTGGTCCCTCTTTACTAGGTACTGTTCTGTCAGGTGCTAAACACTAAATCTTCCCTTTGTCTCTTCAGCCTTAAGGGCAGTAATAGACTCACCATTCCTACTCTTTGGGTATCCTTTGCTTACTCTTTTAATCTTCCTCTTATTTTCATAAATAGATATTTTCCCATTTCCATTGCTTGACTATAAATTCTGTTTCCTGTCTGGACTCTAACACTGTGCTTAAGAATTGCTTAAAAATCTGAGGCTTTTTTATCATTATACTAAATTATTAGTAAGTATTTAACAATAAATATGTAAATAAAGTATTAAACAAAATGGACATTATTAATATTAAGCATTGTTATTATAAAATAAATAGCGATATGGAGTAGAAGCCAGGATTCACAGGCATCTTTGAAATAAGGTATAGGACCTCAAATATATCTCATGTCTACTGAGAGCTGTTTTGCCTAGCATTTGGCATCATTACTAAGTACTGTGATAAAAAAAAGTTTGAGAAGTGCTATAATATGGTAGCTTACAGAGATGGAGATGAGCAAATTGTCCTCTGGGAGTCCAGTCTGGAGTGGGAATGAATGGGGAATAATTCATTTATCCTTTTAGATGGGTTCTAGCCATGTCAATTTCAGCCTGTGTTCAAACTGTTATGGAACAGTTTGACTTTACATTTTCCCTCTCAAGAGTGTATTTTTTTTCTTGTAACTTTTAGTTTCAGGATTTACCTACCCTCTTCTAAGTCATACCCAAGAAATCGAAATTGCAGTATGTAAAATAGATCTAAAATGACCACATTTCCCAAACAAGAAGCATTTACTTGCTGAAACCATGTAGTAGTCTTTGAACTAGCCACAAATTTGAGGTTGTGTGGCCCTTACAGGTAGAGCAGTCATACTCTTTCTCTTACATCATGTGATAAAGGGGAGAGAAAGGCTAAAACTTGACATTTTGAACTGAAAATTGTTTGGAGTTGTCTGAATTCTGTTGTGTAATATGGCTAAGTCAGAGGTAGAGGCACATTTAAAAAAATTGGCACTATTTCATAAAAAAGATTCAATTCACTGGTCTTATGTTTATTTTCAAATTATATTCATGTACTCCACCTGTTATTTTCAGAAGAAGATATTGGATCCATTTGTACATTTAAACTCTAACAGCCTGTCTCTGGGAATAAACTCTTCTTTCGTCATCTATTATCTAACATGATTACCCTGTAGATCATGAAAGCAGATATGTAATCCATATGCCTTCATGGGTGAATTAAAAATGAGGTAAATGGCTTTGAATCATCCTGGATTCATGAAGGAATCATCTTCTCCCCTCCTCGAAAATGCTGCTGAGAACCTACTGTATGCCTAACACTGAATCCTGGGGTGAATCTGTGAACAGGCCCAGCAGTGACCACATGGACAAAGTGTGGACCCTGGACTCAAACTGCCCGTGCTCACCTCCTGTCTTTGCTGCTTTGGTGCCCCCTGACTTGGGCAGCACACTTAATCTTTCAAAGACTTAATTCCTCTTCCACAGAATGAGGAAATATACTCACACTTACTTCATGGGGTTAAACAATTAGGATGGATCTTGGCAGAGACATTCCAGTGTCCTGTTACAGCAAAACAATTACTGACCCTTTGGCTGTGCATTCATTCATTTGCTCATATGGCTGGTCATTCATCCATCCTTTCACTCAAAAAATGATCTCTCAGTAAGTTTCCATTCTGTTCCAGCTGTTGTGCTGTCCGGGACAATGATGAATGGGCAGCCTCATACCTGCTCTCAGGAGTGTAGAGTTTTGCTGTGTACAAAGGATGAAGTTGAGCATGGTGGCCCACGCTTGTAATCCCAGCAGGCAGGAGAATCAGGAGCTTGACATTAGGCTGGATAGCAGAGCCAGACCCTGTCTCAAGAGACAGGGATAGACAATAAGCAGATTACCTTGGTGAGTAAATGTGTGAGTATCGTGATCTTCACATGTAGATATGTGGGGTGCATTGGAGGCTGATGCACATGAGGGTGTGTGTGGTTTTGGTTGTGGGTTTGAAACATTTAGTGCAAATCAGAAAGGTGTGAAGTGTCAAGTGTATATTTATGTACACATACCCACGTACATAACCGTATAAACACAAGAGGACAGGCCTGTCCAGTGTAATATTCTGTTTCTGCTTTCAACTCTCTCGAGAGCATCGGGTGATGGATGGTTCAGGGTACCATTTCCAACGTGAGACTGCGTGGATTCAAAGCCGGCCCTCACCTCTTACTAATAGTGACTAGGCAAAGGATTGAGCATCTCTCTAGCTCATTTCCATCACTGGCAAAACAGAGACATAATGAGAGCATCTCCTTCTTAGATTCATTGTGAAATCTCAGCTGAGTTTGTGTGTGTGACATACGGGTCATCCGTGTCAGCTGTCACCAGCCTTGAATCACTTTGCTAAGGCAGCACAGGAAGAGCACAGACTCCCTTCTTCACTTGCCTGTCGAGTGAGTCAGTAAGAGATGTAAGCATTCTGAACAGGGTTTCCTCATCCATGATAGGGCGATAACAACACCTCCCCACGCCAGATTACTTAGAGGGTAAAGGAGTTAGTAGACTTCTTGACAATCTATGGACTCTCCAAGAATGGCCTTCACTTCTCTTCCCTTTTCCCCTTCCCCTAAAATAAAAAAAATTATTTGAGGCAGATAGTATGGTGAAAGAGAAAGGGAAGAAAAGATCAAAGGACATTTTGGAGAATTGACAGTAAAAATATGATGTAGTACATCTTCAAGATTATTTGAACATATGAAGACTTGTCCTTTTAAACAAAAGCTCTACAAACTTTTGTAGAGAGAATGATTGATCCACTTTTATTATTTTTTTTATCTTTTATCTGTTAAGAGTGTGAGAGATTGAAAAGAAATTGAGTGATTTATAGATCTCTGAACTAACTGCTAAAAAACCCTAAGATCTATTTTCTTTAGTTATTTTTATTTCAAGTCTAAGTGTATTTTGTAGCTATGCTGTCCTTCATAAAAAGGGGAAGAACAATCAATGAAAAGAAAAGAAATCTAGCCTGGTGTAGTGGCACACACCTGCAATCCCAGTTACTCCAAAGGCTGAGGCAGTCTGAGCAACTTAAATGAGTCCCTGTCTAAACAACAAGCAAGTAAACAAATAGACAAAAGAACAAGGAATTTGGAGGCAGCTCAGTGGTAGAGTGTTTGCATAGCACATGTGAAGCCCTTTGTAATCCCAGTACTGTGTGAAGCTGAGGCAGGAGGATTGCAAACAGGAGCCCATCTCAGGGAATTCAATGACTTAATGAAACTGTCTCCAAATTTAAAAATTAAAAAAAAAATGGGCATGAGGGTGTGGTTCACTGGAAATGCAACCACCATTCACACACACACACACACACACACACACACACAGTGGAGAGAAAAGCTTGCTCAGGTAGTCAGGTAGTGTGGGACCTACTGGACCAGTGCGACTCAGACACTGGTTGGATATATCACCCCTCTCCTCTTTTTCCTCTCCTCTCTTTCTACTTCCTTACTCAGGCTAAGAAACAGTTTTAGATTAATTTCTCCAACTCTTTCTCTAAAGCACCGAGGAAACCAATAGTCCCAGAAGGGGAAATTTAGAATATTTCACAAGTTACAAATTCTTAATAAAAATAACAATAATAGTGATGGTGATGATGATAGTACAAAGCGAAAAAAGAGCCCCATTTAGGGCATTGCTTCTATGCCACCATTTTTTTTTGCTTGAGATTCCTTATTTTATCCAGGCAGGTTCATTTAAGTCCAGCTTTTTCTCTCTCTGCATCTGGCTGAAAGTACAGAGAGGTGTGGGTCTGGGGACAGACCCGAGGGGCACACACAGCAGGAAAGCCAGTGGGATTTTTCTCACTTGAGCCTCCGCTGCCAGGACTCTTGAACTTCCAAATCAGTGGACATAAAAACTTGGGAGAATGCGGTAGGGAGAGGGATTATATCTTTTCCCTCTACCAAAATATCTGTCCTCCCATCTTTAGCATGGTGGGGTTAGGGTGTCCCTTCTCCAGTTTCTCTGGGTCTGAATCCATGTCCAACGGCAGGGTAAAGGTTGCACCAAATCACTGTGCATTCTTGCATGTCTCAGGGTCCTGCTGCACTGTGACTTAACAGTGACCTGCCCAGGGGAAGGGACAATTTTCACACTGCAACCCACCAGAGTCCCTGAGCCCAGTGGCCATCCCCCCAGACAGCTTTGGTATACTCTCTCTAAGTTCTCCAGGGGGCCTTCTCGCCACTTCAGTAATTAAACAAGTCTGGCCCTGCGGTTGTTTGAATTTTCACACCCTGAGCTACTGGGGTCCTTACACTAAAAAGCTGGGACCTTGCATGTGTGAAGACAGGTTCATTTTCAGTTCTGAGTTGACAGGTACGGACTTGCTGCCTATTTACTTCCTCTACGACACGTATGTTCAACCCCTGCCCTGCAGGATACATGTTAACTTTTAACATCATCCTGTGATTTTTAACATCTTTTTTTCTTCTTCTTTTGGTCTGGAGATTAAACCCAGGGCCTTCTTGTTGAGCTACATCCCCAGCCCTTTTTAAAATTTATTGAGAGATAGAGTCTTGCTAACTTGCCCAGGCAAAACTTCCCATCCTCCCATCTCAGCCTCCCAGAATGCTGGGATTACAGGTACGCACCACCTCATCCGACTTATTTGTCTCCCATTCCAGGTGCTTGAGCCTGGATTGCACAGATGCTGAGTGAACAGGGTGTCCACATGTGTCACATGTCACAAGCGCTGTGTAACTCGGTGTGCAAAACACAGCAATACATTATTTCAAGCTACTACAGGCGTGTGAGCCTGTAAATACAGGCATTTTTTAAGCAGATGTGGAAGTTTTCCTGTTCAGTTATTAAACTTGGGCTTCTGTTATTTCATAAATAATTCAATAACTTAAAATTTTAAAAAATAAATTTTGTTTTATATGTGGCCCAAGAAAATTCCTCATTATTTGGTGTGGCCCAGGCAAGTCAAAAGTTTATACACTCATGTTCCCAAAGAAATCTGGGCAAATTTGGTGTACTTAAAAATGGCTATGTGGCCAAATTTCACAAACGAGTCGGTGATGCAGAAACATTTTTCCAGCAGGATTTGCTTGTTCTCAAAATACAGTTTCAAGCAGGGCGTGGTGGCGCACGCTTTTAATCCCAGCACTCAGGAGACTGAGGTAGGAGGAGCATTGTGAGTTCGAGGCCCGCTTGGGCTACAATACGAGCACAAGGCTGGCCTGAGCTACATAGTGAGACCCTGCCTCGAAAAACTAGGGCCGGGAGTTTCACTCAGTGGCGTAAGCACCTGTCTGGCAGGCGTGAGACTGAGTTCGATCCCCGGTGCCGCAAAAAACAAAACAAAACAAAACAAAACAAAAACCCCAAAAAACCCAAAATACAGTTTCATGTCCATTAGCCTGATTCACAATCAAAGTTAACGTGTGCTCTGAAGGATCAACTTGAATCAAAGAAAAAAGCCTTCTAAAATATCTCTTACACAAGCAGAGAAAGCACACAGCTGTCAGCGTGCAGCTCCCTGCATTATCACGAAGTGGACTGGCGAGTAATCACAGCCCAGGTCGAAAGCAGCTCATGAGGAGCAGCCCCTGTTAGGTGCCCCTTCGCTTCAAAAATGTGCTTTCCCAGTGTGCACAGCATCCTCTGGCCATTTTTTTTTTTCTTCTAGAAACTATTTTTTACTTACCACTCATTCTCACTGTTATTTAATATTTTTTTCTACTCTTTCTTCCTTTCAGAGAGTATCAGTGCTTTTGACTAAGCACTGTTCTGGTCATTCTGTTTCCATAACCTGAAAATTAGTCAGCTGGGTAGAAAGGGGTAGCGCAGGGCAGAGAGGATGAACTCCACCCTGTCGGTACAGGACTGTCAGAACACATGCCAGTGTGGCCAGGTCCCCAGGTTATTTTGAATTGTCATCTCACACTGACTCTTCCCGTGATGCAAACACGACTTTGCGAATCTCTTGGTGTTTCAGATAGGGAAACAGGTGGCGGAAGTACAGGCAGTTTAATCTGCATTTTGCAAGGATTCCCTGGCAAGATGTAGTCCTTGGCTTAGTCAGAACTGACGGCTTTAAATGTGTAAAGGGTTTTCTCGTCAAGGGGACAGATGGTCCTAGTCCCCTTTGAGAAACCAGTAGAACGAGCTGCTTCCTAGAAAAATGCGCGTATACACTACACCACCGAAAAGTGCCTACTCCCACGGGGGAGTGGGCGGTACAGCCAGTGAACCACCGGTTCCTGGGGACTATCTTCAGCCTGCTGCGGGCTGACTCTGGGGAATACCACACGCAGCTCTGTTAGCCCAGGTCAGCTGGAGGACAGACTGAACGTCCTCAGATGCTGTCCCCTCTCCCTCTCAGCACGCTCTGTGCGCCTCAGGACGCCCTCCTTTCCCGCGGAGCTGTCACAAAGCCCAGCACTTGGCACCCACACTCCCCACGGCCAGGAGCCCTGACTTCACAAAGTTCTGCTGCCCATTTCTCCGGGACCACTGCCAGCTGGGTATACAGCTCTGGCCAGGAGGGCGCCCGGTGGCCCTCGGAGCCAAGGAGACGAGGGGAACTTGCATTCATTTCAGGACAAGGGCCCCCCACAAAGGCGCGCGGTCCTCGGCGGGCTGGGCTCCCGCACGCGGTGGGCACCTGGGGACACCCGTGCGCGCTGGCCGAGAGGGCGCCAGGCCGGGGGTGCCCACCTCGCCCGCGGTCTCGGGAGCCCCGGGCCGAGCAGGGTCGCAGCCGGGCAGTGCCCCCCTCCTGCTGGCCCAGCCCGCCCGGCCCGCAGCCGCGAGAGCAGGCGCAGCGCCCCTACCGCCCGCTTTTCCGCCTCCATCTCCTCCTCCACCTCCTCCTCCTTCCCCCAGCCACCCGCTCAGTCACAACCGGTTCAGACTGGCCAGGGTGCCCCGCAAAGAAGAGAAACGAGAGGGAAAAACAAACTTCCCGGAGAGGAGGAAGAGAAGGCGAAGGTGGAGCCCGAGGAGGGGGCAGGCTCCTCAGCTCCATGTGGCCACGGCCGCCGCGGGGCTCGGCCCGGGCGAAGGGCGGTGGCCCCCGGGGCAGCGCCTAGCGGACCGATTGCCCAATACCGCGGCGGGGCCCGGCCGGGATAAATAGCGCGCGGTGGACAGAGGCGAGAGCGGCGCCGCGGTCGCCGGTCCATCCGCCCGGCCCGCCCGGGCACCGCGCCCTGTGCTGCGCCCGGAGCCCCCGGCACGCAGGTAACTGCAGCTCGCAGAGGGTCCCAAGGTCGGCGGCCGCCCTGCTGCCCAGCCTCTCGGAGGCAGAAGTCACTCCTCTGAGTCTGAGCAGAGCGAAGAGGCGACCGCGACCCTGACGCGCGCGACCGAGCAGCTTGTAACCAGTTTCTTGTTTGGGGTGCAGACTGGGGGCTCGCGCTCACCCCTCCACGCTTTCTTTCCTAATGGAGTTTTTCTCCGCATTGGGCAGAATTTCCCGGGAATCTAAGGGCTGCATTTTGCAGGGCGTAGAAAGGAAAAAAAAAAAAAAAAAAAAAGAGGAATTCTAGTGGTGGTGATGGTGGTGGTGGTGGTGGGGAAGGTGTCCCCAGGTGTGACTCAGGGGGAGAGCTATGCTGGGGTTCCTGACACAGCTTCTGGGGTTGCACATGGAAGAACAGAGGAGGTGTGTGACCCAGGGGGGTTTCCATGCTCCCACTGGGCCTCCCGCTGCTAGGGCAGGCACGGGTGCACGCAGGTGCCCAGGTGAGAGTTGTTGGGGCGCCCCTGGTACATCTGAACTGTAAAAACAGCGTCGGGAGGGGGCCGGACAGGCCCTGCCCTGTGGCACCGGGTTCATTCATTCAGCACCACCAGGTCAACCCGGGTGAGCTCAGGAGTCCAAGTTTGCCATGACCACGGGAGCCAGTGGCACCTTGGGCACCTTGACCCGGAGCGGGACTTGGGAGGACTTGATGCTTATTTTCCATCTCTGGCTCACCCTAGGTACCCTGCCAAGCAGCGCCCAGAGGCTTCCCAGACAGCTGGTAACTTTTAAAACATGACTGTCAGAGGAAAGCAGTGTTGTATTCTTAGGATGCCAAATCTATCCAGCACAAACGATTTCGGAAGTTTAGGTAGCATTTACACTAAATGTATTATTTATAGCATATGTTACTTAACACAACTTCTTTGGAATCAATTTACTGGGCCAATGTTTGGGTGAATTTTTTAAATATCTTGAATAGTTTATAGTTTAAATCGAGGGTGGATTCCCACTCTCCATCCCCACCCTGCAACTGAGAAGCATCCTTTTAGAAATTGTCCAGGCCAGTACAGGTTGATGACTGAGAAAGCCAGAGAAGATTACAGAGTGGAAAGGCAGATTATTCATTACGTGATTATAGCCTCTTGTAAGTAATATATAAATATAGGTTTAGCACCCGTGTCATTACCAGAAGCAAGTTTTCCCCCCAAGGTTCTTGGAAGTAGAAATTAGGCAGTAAATTTGTTTAACCTGAAATTTTGCAACAAGTCATATTGTCAGCACCACCCACATCCTAAGATCACCCTTGTTGGTTTTCCTTTTTGTGTGTATGTGAGTGGGATGACAGGGCCCCTTCCTATCCATTGGATGAGTATGGGGGTAGGGATGGGCAAAAGGTGTTGGTAAGATAGATCAGGACAATAACTCTTTGCTGGCCTCTGATGTTGACTCTGGAAGGCTAATGACAGTGTTAGTGTGAATATGTCTGAGGCCTTTATTGAGACAGATTGTAGTACTTCAGGGCTGGATCTGGCCATGGAACTAGAGCTGGATGATGACAATTAGACAGATGTTTTCAGATCTTCAGATTTTGCTCCCACATCCCATTCTTTTAAACTTGTCTTATATAGTCTTTTTCTACAGTGAGATATCTCTTGACCGTCACAGAATACAGTTGCATACGGAAGGCTTGTAGGAAGATGAGCTGAAACTAAGTCTTGCTTGAGAAACTATAACTTCCCAGGAAAAGAATTACCTACTGACTTCAGTTTTAAGTAAAGATTACAAAAATACATGTTTTTAAATAGCTGATGTTTTCTTTGGGAGGTTCTTCTTAGACACTGTGTTATTCTCTGTGGATAAAGGAATTGAACTGTATACATTAAAGTCGTACTTCCCATACTCAAATGACTGAGGCAAGGAGAATCACAAGTTAGGTCATTTTGAGCAATTTAGTGAGACTTTGTCTCAGAATGAAAAGGGGCTGGATATGTAGCTCAGTGGCAAAGTAGCCCTGGGTACAGCTCCAGTACAAAATGAAAGAGAAGGACTGTGTTCTGAGGGGTAGAGGCAGGAAGATTGCAAGTTTAAGCCCAGCCTGGGCAATTTAGCAGCTTAAAAAGATCCCGTATCAAAATAAAAATACAAAAGGGCTGGGGATTTAGCTCAGTGTGACGACCTTGGGTTCAATCCCCAGTACTTCAAAAACATTGAGTTCAAGGAAAGAAGGCATGGTCCCCTTCCTTCAAAGTGTTTAGTCTAGTGGGAAAGATAAGGATGCTTCCACATCTCTGTAATACAAGACAGTTTAACTGGAATCAGGAGAGCAACATCAATCGGATGCTATCGAATGAACAAGAAAAGGGGACATTCATTCAAGGTTAAGAACTGAGAAGCATTTTGTGGTGGGTGCTGCATTTCAACTGGGACTTGAAAAGGGAAGGGAGTTCCCTGATGAAAAGGAGGCCTGCTAGAACCAGAGACCAGTGCAGAGGTGTGGATGTCTGGTGTGTTCAAAGGCAGCAAAACAGTTTGGAGTAGAGCCTGAGTCTGGAATTTAAGTCTGGGAGGTGGGATGGTGCTAGAGGTGGAGGACGTGACAAATCGTGGTAAGAAATTAAAATGGGATCACACATTATTACTATATTTCTATCAACAACCTCAGCACCCTTAAGTATTTTTTGCCATTAAGTTCAACTTTCCTAAAATAAGTGATAAGATTTCAGTGATGTTTGGTTCTTGTCAGTGTTGCTATAAGACTAAAAATTCCAAATCCTCAATACTTTCTTCAAATTCAGTATTATTTTTGCTCTAAATCTATAATCTTGTGGTATAACAATTCTTAGTTTAATTCAAACTTTAGATAGGAAAATACCTTCATTTTCCTGGGCCAGGAAAGAGTAAAGCCACTTCCTATTATTTTGTTGCAATTTTAATAATAATAGTAATTGTTAATGTTTATTCAACATATTATGTCAAGGGGGTCACATTATGTTATCTGATGAGGCATTGTTTTGATTTTAGATTGAATGTTTGATAAGCTCACTCAATTAAGTGAATGGTTAGATCAGAATTTGGGCCCAAACAGGCTACCTTCAGGGCTTGTGTTTCGAATTATTGTGTTATCACATAATAAAAGCATTATGCATGATAACTTATGTTAATAGTAGAAATTGGGCCTGGCACCTATAGGAGGAGTATTCCTCTATTTTTTTTTCTTTGTGTCCTCATACCTCTAATTAATTTCACACTACACATTCAATGATAGGGCATATTTCAGTGTCTTCATATGCTTTAAAACTTTTACATGATTTTATACGTTAGTAACTCACTCAAAATAAACTCAAACTCTTTGGGAAAAGACAGAATGTGGAATGACAAAAATATTAGCAATATGATAGTCTTATGTATGAAAACCATCCAGAGTCTCTGAAAGAGTGTCAATTTCCAGTATTCTTATTATTTCTGCTAAACCCCTAAATGCACCAGGTATTTTTGTATTTTGGCATCTCAAATACATCTCCACGTGTTTTGACTTTCTTATTCTGAAGGTGGCACAACAAACATATTAGTTTGTACATGGTTTACTAAAGTGTGCTTTCAGATGACAGATTGGACTTTATGTAATTAGGTATTAACTGTGCAAAACATGTATTTAGCAAAAATACACTTCAGTGTTCTTAGAATCATCATAGATTTCCTCGCCATACTGCCGTTCTTGGCTGACCTCTGAGGAGGGATGGGAGTAGAGATGAGCTGTAGCAAGACTCGGGTAGTACAGTGAGGGTGGTAAGGGTGTAGGACGCAGGGGGATGATAACAACTTGTATTTGTGTGTTTGCCTCTCATTTTACCTACATTTAATGTTAAACTCTCCAGATCTTTCCATGTGTTCTCAGACTCTGAAGAGTTTACAAATCCTGCTGTTTTCTCATCTGATCTTATGGGCAGGATTTAGAGACACATGACTGTTCATGGGATTAATGACTAAGGGATCCTTTTTTTAAACCTTATTCAATGTGGGGTTATTTTAAATTATTTTTATCATAATAAAAATATATTTGGAAGTGCAGGTGAATATTCATGAGTTAAAGGAAGATATACTGACAATTTATTGCTACTGCTGCCTCCACATACAACCATAATTAATATTTTTATGTTTTCTTTCTTAAAATTTTAAGTTTTATTAGTACATGTTTGCAGTATATAATGATTACATTCACTGTAGGGAACGGTACATGTACATAATACATTTCAGTTCTTTTT
>RJWM01033190.1:0-20820 GCA_004363535.1 Dasyprocta punctata | reverse complement strand
CTCATAGTGTTTAGGAGATGGCCGAATGAAAAGTTACAGTAAAACAGACAGCACAGAGCAATGTGTGTCCCCAGTGAGGTTTAGCTAAGTCCATGGTCACCATATTGGAAAACCTGCCCAACTTGGTTGATGTCCCAGGTTTGTTGAGAAAAGTCAGAAATCCAGATTTCTCTCTGAAATATTCCAACCAGATCTAGCCCGTGGGACTCTAGTTACTGACACTCAACAGTTGGTCTGCGTCGCTTTCCAGCTGGAGCAACTGAAAAGCATAGAAAGGAAGTGGTGTGTTTCCTTAAGGTCACACAAAAGAAGTGAATGACAGAGCCAGGACTCAAAATTCAGGTCTTGGATGTCACAGCCTCCACCCCCTGCTTTACTAAGTAGGCTGCCTTGGTGACAGCTTCTTGAACATCCCTCTCTATTGTCTGATGTCCTCTTGAGAAGACCAGTAGTTATTCATGCCTAGGTTATAGGCATAGCTAGTTCCTACCTAGGAAGATTTATGTGAGATTCATAGCTTTGGGTTCCTGGACTCATCTCTTCCTCACCCCCTGATTTGCCTCATCCCTTGATTCTGGGCTTGGTTATATAACTTCCTTGGAGTTTAGCAGACACCATGGAAGCCAAGACTTGAAAAGCACTGATTCGTGACATGTGACGCATGTATGGCAAATGGCCCAGTGGTCCTAACCAAGACCAATCTGCATCAGCCAGTCCCAGCTAACCTCCCAGTTAATTGCATCCACAAAAATCAAGACAGCCCTGAAACCAGTGAACTCTACCAACATAAATAGAACCATCGAGAATTCTCATAAACTCATGAAAAATTAACACATGGTTGTCATTTTAAGCCAGTAAATTCTAGGGCTTTGTGTTACACAGCTATATCTGAATGACACAGGTAGAAAAAAATAAAGATTATTCAGATGGCCCCATCCCTTGTTGAATAGTCTTCAAATATTGAAACTATTTTCTTTCCTTGATATTTCCTTTGCTTATTAAAATTCAGAAGTTGAACTACTTTTTTCTTTCTTTCTTTCTTTCTTTCTTTCTTTCTTTCTTTCTTTCTTTCTTCCTTTCCTTTCCTTTCCCTTTCCCTTTCCCTTTCTTTCTTTCTTTCTTTTTCTGCTTTTTTAAGACAGGGTCTCACTTTGTAATTCCGACTAGCTTTGAACTCACTATGTAGTGCAGGCTGGCTTTGAACTCATGGTGAACCTTCTGTCCTTCTGTTTCAGCCTCCCTAGTGCTGGGATCACAGGTATGTGTCATCACACCTGGCTTGACCTTTCATTTGAACATGATCCTTTCCTTCTGTGTGCTAGACACTGTACTTCTTGCTCCCTCATCTGTTATGTAAATACATGATCCTAAGAAATGGAGTATAATTAGTGTAGCCATCAAGGGAGGCAGGATTCTTAGGAAGAGCCTTGGGGTCCCACAGATCTGGTTTGGAATTCTAGACCCACTACATCCTAGATCTGTGATTTTAAACAAATGATCAACTTCTCTGCATAATCTAGTTCTTTACTGGAAAAATGAGGATGATCCTACCTATTTTACTACAAGCACTAAATCAGGTCATGCACCTAATGGAAATTCATTCAGTTACAAGTAATAGAAAATTTGACCATGACGTAAGCCATAAGAACATTTACTAATCTCACACCACAAGGAATCTGGGAATTAATCTATGATGGGATGGTTATAAAGCAGAGCAAGGTCAGGATGCTATCATGGTCATTCTGCAGGCCTTTATTCATAGTTGTAAAGTACTTGCTGTGGCTCTAGAAGGTACAGGATGGGAGAAATGTTGATTCTTTTCAGGAAAGTCACAGCTTCCCTGGAAGCTGTAGGTACCTTCTGCTACCATCTCACGGTCACCAGTGCTTAGCTACATGAGAGACTGAGAAGGGGAGTGCTTGGCACGGATGTCCTCTGCAATTTCAGTCGTGGAAAGAGACGCCATTGGGAATGAGCCGCGGTGGCCCAGCGGTGGCGTTTGCTACAGCGTCAGAGTCTCCTGGTGTGCGGAGGGCTTCACAACCTATTGATCTTTAGCTCAGAGCCTTTTATGGGCTTGGAAGGAGAGGAAAGGAATATTTTTTCCTGCTCTGTGTTTTAAGGAACATTGAGTTTCGGGGTATTATTCCCACTTACAAAACAGCATCGTCTGGACCCATTATTCCCTTGTGGCCGTGCACATGCTTCCTGCATCTCTCCCTCTGCTTCCAAATTTGGGGTCTCCGTCCTTCCCTCTTTCCAACCCAGTAAGTCTGTTGGGGCGACCCACAGTGCCCATCCACAGTCCTTCATAGGTCACACGTGGAAGTCTGGTGATGCGTGGCTTGGTAGACACGCCCTGCTAAGTCCACTTTCTCGTTGCATGGAAAAGTCAGCACGCAGGAAGAAAGAAGAAGGCAGCGTGCAGGGATGGATGGATCGGAGGAGCAAAGGGGTGGAGAAGATGGGGAAGGAGTCTTTTGACCCATTGGTATCTGAAGTGCCCTCCTTCCTTTCACTTGGAGGTTTTAGCTGTGTACATCAGAGTATTTAATTTTTCTCTTCCTCATCTTAAGCTTCTGTGATCTCAGTTTCCGTCATTTACATTACATTTGCATTTAAGCCATTCCAATAATCCTTATGCTGGTAGGATGCAAATAATTTAATAAGGACAGTGACTTGCCGCAAATCCTAAACCCTGAGGAAAGACCGCCCTACAAGCAGACTCTTCATTCTCTGAGTTTCAGGTCACTCTTTTTCCCTTTACACTTTGGGACTTCCCTGGAGCTATGGGGAAGTATATGAGTATGTAACCAATATGACTGATTAATTTGCAAGGTAACTTTCTCTAAAATGCTCCCAACCCAGAGCGTTCAGTAATGAGACTGGATTTAATAGGTACCAGGGGAACTGGTCAGAGTAAGATAAACCATGTTGCAGTAACAACCAACCCCAAATCTCAGTGGCTGCCCTTTGGTCTCTCAGCAGCTCAGGCTGAGATAGAATTTATCTTGGTGTGTACTTTCACGGTCACCATGACAGTGAACGTGAACATGGCAAATCACTTGTCGTGGCTCCAATGTGACTCGTGTCCCTTCTGCTCGTATTTTATTGACCAGTGAAAGTCACAGACCGTGTCTGACTTTAAAAGTGGAGAACTGTGGCCCTTCCAGGCGCCTGGGTCAGGGAGTTAGAAATATCAGATGTATAGAATTACTGGCTCCTGCACCAACAGAACTAAGCAATTTAAGAGACTGGATAAAAGCATAAGCTAGAATATATTGACAGGTACTTTGCAGGCATCATTTTATTGAAGATGCACCTGGAATGACATATGTGGCTACCTCTGCCTTACAACGTGAAATGCAAGTTACATAAATGCTCAAGGTCGCTTGATCAGTAAACGATGTCTCAGTATTTAATATGGCTCTATCGCCAAATTCCAAATCTTGTTTTGTTTTTCTTTGTTACTGGGATTGAACCCATGGCCTCTGCACTGAGTTACATCACCATCCTTTTAATTATTTTTTTTAATTTTATACTTTCAATTCTTTAACCTCAGCCTCCCTGAATGCCATGGTTACATGTGTGCACCGCCACACCTAGCTACCAAACTCCTACTCTTAACTATCACGTTTTTGTAACCTACTCAACACTTTCTTTCAAAAGGAACTTACATCTTCAAAACATCAACAAAGGTACAGTAATATTAAGAAAGACACAAAGATAGCTCTTCAGGAGTTCACTGCCTAGCCATTAAACTATTCATCATCTGTCTTTCATTGGATAAAATTTTTCATGTTAGGCTTTCCTGAGAGTAGAGGAATCAGCAATAAAATAGTCAGCCAGTATGAACACAATACACGTTTAGCTTTCTCAGGAATTCAGTCAGATACACAAAAGCTTATCAACTCTCTCTAGTGAGAGCCTGGTATAGTTTGACTTTCAAAACAAAAGCTCCTGCTTGTCCTAATCTTATTCAAAGTTTTATTGATAATTTTAAAAGCTGTTTTTATAGGTCATATTGTTGCTCAGCAAATTATTTTTGGCTTGCTTCTCCTACTGTGGGTAAAATACATTTACTCCATGCCACTGAATTTGGACTTGGTCATGTCCTTGGTGATAAAGGGAATAGCAGGGGCGGTCATAAGCAGCATTCTTGAAAATGTTTGCATGTTTTGATTTGGCTATTGAGCTACCCTACTTTCTTTTAATTAACTAATTGATTGATTTTTGCAGTGCTGAGGATTGAACACATGGCCTCCCACATGCTTTACAAAGTCTAACCTTGAACTACATCCCTGGCCCCTCTTGTGCTACAAGATCTACCATGAGAAAAATGTAAGCCAGGTGGTCACTTCCCTTTCACCCAGGACTCCAAGAGAAATACGTGCACCAGATGTGGAATCATGCAAGGAAGCCAAGTCCACCTCAGCTGAACTCAGCGGATTACAGACTCAGGAATGGAAGAATAAATACCTATTGCTAGTGGTTATGGGTTTGTAGAACGATTGGTTACAAAGCTTTATTGTGACCATTGCAGACAATACCCTGCTTATTTTGCACAATGGAGGGAGAAGAAAGTTGGTCACTGGGATGTTTCACAACTCATTCCTTTAGATCTGTTTAATCTGAAGAGGTGTAGTCAATATCTAGAGACTTCAAAGGACATGATGAAGTCTTGGCATGGAGGAACACTTGGCTGGGAATTAAGAATGCTTTAACTCGGATCTCAGCCCTGACTCACACATGCTGTTTAAAGATGGGCAAGTCATTTTCTCCTCTCTGGATTTTTATTTTATGTTGAAGTTCTGTTCTAGACCATAACAGCAGGTAGGTCAAAATGGTCTATTGAGATGGCTATTATTATTAATGACAGTTGTCCTGAGCGCTTAGAAATTTAGAACACAGATCTAGGTATGGGATGAAAGTTCTGTGGTTGATTATTGATGTCTGCCACAGACACATCCCCTTACTTCTTCTCCCCACCCAAACCATTCTATGCCTGCTCTATATAGCTGAGACTCTAGCAAGCTAAGAAGTCAGCTACTTATCCTTGTGCCCTGACAAAGTTTGAGTCAGGGAGAAATTGGATCTCCTGTGAATGCAAAGCAAAGAACAGGAGGAACCCGGGTTCACAGACAGTGTGAGGTTAGACTGACCCTTTTGCAAAATTCCTCGCATTTCCGCAGCAGAGCGTCTGCGGAGGGCTGCAGCTGTGATGGGGGAGTCAGCAGTCTGCTTGGAGCACACACCCCTTTGCCCACCAAATGGCGGGGAATCTAAGCTGACAAAAGCTGGGGCATTAAGAACTAAAGCTGATCCGGGAGCATTCAAAAGGGGCAAGGGCACTAGCAGCTTGGGCTCCTTCAAGGGCAGGTGCAAGTCTTCCTGATGTGTGACGAGTACCATTTGGTCCACAGAACGAAGTTGCCAGACCTGTGGCCAATCGGAGTGCAGCAGGAATCGAAGCAGAGGCACCCGGCCCTCCATTCGTCCAATGCATTGTTCACTGGGAAATGTAATCGGTGGCTCCCAGGTGCTGGTTTTGGAAGCACTCCCTCCTTTAAAAAAAAAAAAAAAAAAAAGCTCACACCTGGCATCAGAACTCTTTCTGCAGCCTGTGGATTAATTGCCAAGCATCGTATTTTAGAACAGCTCAGAGAACACAGATTCCAAGATTAGTCTACACACAGGGTGTGCGTTGAAAAAGTAAAGGCTTCTTGGATGGGTGAAATAAGAAAACCAGCCAGAAGTTTGCTGTGAGATGCAAAAGCTCACTGGCCCCACTCCACCCGAGTTCAGTCTGACACCTGCTCATGCGTGGTCCCTGTTCATCCGGTCAGTCTGATGCCTGCCAGGTCAGCAGCCCATCACCAGGCAGGGCTCACCGTACCTTGTTTTCCCTTGCTGGCTGGCCCCTAGTATGATGCCTGGCTTATGGAAAGTTCTTGATTATGCTTTGCTCATGGGATGAATGCTGCCAGGCCAAATGTACCCACAACTGAGTGTGTCTAGCAATAGCATCAAGCAGAGGGGAGAAATAAAAATCCACAGTGCTTTTTATTGGATCAGCCTTGGTGGAGTGTAGGTGCTAAAAAGGAGGAGGGAAGAGGGGGATATTGTCGTGGGTCTTCCCAATCTGCAGTGTCCGCACATCATACCCGTTTATTTCCAGACTATCGCTATGGATGGGTAAACTCAGGTAGATATTTTTTTTCCTGAAGAAATTCCATGAGAGCCCCCAGGGTAGGGAACAACTAGATATTACTCAGTTCTCTATCCAATTCATTTTATTTAGTAGAGAGACAAGAAAAAAATAAACAACTGATGAACAAATATTAATTGACTAGCAGACAGTGTTTTAGCAGAAGATTCTCTAAGGGATTAAATTAGAGTTTTTGACCTCCCGAAGCTTCCCTTCTCTAGTGGAGAGCAATAACAATCATTTGCTGACCCTTACTTGGGACATAGGCATTACACCAAACACTTTACTAGTATTCACTAGTTTCATCTTAATAGCAATCATCTGACACAGCACTGACAATTTTTCCCATTTAACAGATCATAAAATTGAAGTGCACAGATATTAAGCAACTTGCCTAAGTTCACTGAAACCCAGGACTGTGTAACCAACCACAAAGCCTCTTTTATTTAGCAGCATGTCACACACAGCTTGGTTCATTATTAAGCGGAGTTAATTTCTTCATTGAATTGCCAAAGGTGTAACTAGCTATTGCTACATAATAATCCTGAAATCTTGGTGGTAGATAAGCATAAACATTTATTGAACTCATCTGCAAGTTCCTTGGGACTTCTCTTTTGATATCGACTGAGCTTGATCATATGTAGCCGCCAGCTTTCTGGATGTGGGCGGATCTAGGCTAGGATTAGCTGAATGGTTTTTGCTGCAAGTTTGAAGCCTCAGTGCAGGCAGGTGTGTCCGCTCCAGGCATACCTTGTTCTTCTTGGACCAGTGATGTAACCAGGACCTGTATTTCCCATGGAGATGGTGAAGGGTGAAGAGGGCAAACACATTTCAAGTCCTTGTTTACATCACACCTAATAGCATCCCACTCCCTGAAATCAGCGACATAGCTTAAGCCGATGTCAGTAGATGAGAAAGCATGTTTGGCATTTGTACCTGACTGCAAAGTTAGATGGGCAAAGAGTACACATCAAGGAAAATACTTAGGATTGGAGCCAATAGTTCAATCAATTGCAGAGTAGTAGATAATTTTTATTAGAAGGGTGGGGCAGAACTGGCAAAATACATACATCAAGGTCTTGAAATTCATTTTTCTAGAATTTAAATTTAGATTTCTGGTATGGTTTGGATCTAAAATGCCACCTCTCCAAGTTTCATGTGTTCACAGGAAGGTGACTGAATCACTGGGACACTAGATTATAGCTGAATGTGTTGGTAGAAGGAGGCAAATGACAGGGTGTGACCCAGAAAGGTGTATTTTTATTTCAGGCTCCTTTCTCTGCTTTCTGGTCAGCTGGGCAGCTTTCTACCACCATGCTTTCTGTCATGCCATTTCTCCCTTAGAACTGCCAACCATGGACTAAAGTCACTGAAACTGTGAGTCTAAATAGATCTCTTCTTCTTTAAATTGTGGGTGCCAGGTATTTTGTCCCAGTGATAGGAAAGCTGATCGATACAAGATCCAAACAGACAAGCACTCTGACCATACGGATGCCTATCATAGCTTCGCATTTACACAAGTGACCCAGTGTAACCTGTGTGTACAAAGCAGTAAGAATGATTAAGTTAACTAGGATGCATCTATAAGATGGAATATTTTGTCATTATTAAAAATTTCATGCTTTTTAAAAAAACTGACAGTTTAAATATATGGCATATAAAGTTGACTGAGAAAAATGCATGATACAGAACTTCAGAGGTAACATGATCTTAGTTAGTGAACACTGAGCACATATGTGCACACACACACACACACAATCAGAATGAAATAGACAAAAATAGCAGTGACTATCTGAGGGATGTAATTCGGGTTGATTTTATTTTTTTTCTGTAGTCTATTGTTTTTGTGACAGATTGTCCATAATGAATAAACACTTCTGTTTATGAATAGTTCACACAATGTATTGCTTAAACTAATCTGTCAAATATGGATTAATTTTGAGTTGTCTGGAAAGTATATTTTATAGAGAAACTAAAATCATCTGCCAACAAAGTCTTAAGGAATAGAAAGTAAAAAAGAAAAGAAAAAAATATACAGTGTGAAGTGGTTTAAATGAGGCATTCGAAATAATAAAAAATCTTCAATGTATATAAATAATTCCAATTTACAGCTTCATAAACGTCTGGACAAAGAACATACATAAATAATTTTGATTACATGGCACAATTATAAATGCAGATTTTGGAAGTCTGAAGTTGATCAATATTATCTGGATTGACAATAAGCCCATAATGTAGCATAATGGATTTTTAAAATGCAGCATAAATCTGCTTCGAAAAGTACCTCGGCAGCCCAACGTGGAGACACATTAGAAACTGCCACTCGTCCCTGGCCGGTGACCCTGATGCCAGACCCTTGCAGACTCAGCAAGCGTAGAGAATTCCACAGCAAGTGCTTGGCCAAGGCGAGGAAAATAAGCTCCCAAGGTCTCGTTAGAGTACCCTTCTATTCAAGCCAACGGAGTGGGATTATTTTTCCTTTTTAAAACAAGAATGAAGATGGGACTGTCTCGCCAGACCCTTTCTCCCCAAACATGGAAGCATTTCAACGAAAAAAGTACAAAAGGCGGGAGTTAAGGGAGGCCCCTTTCTAAGCAAAGGCAGACAGATCTGGCGGCTGCTGGACAAACAGACTTTTGGATACATCAATTAGCCAGAGCCATTCATTCCGGTGATTTTAATCCTTTGTCCCTATGGAAAGAGGGATTGCTTTCTGAGGCCAAAACAAATAAATTGGACAAATTAATCCCTGAATTAGAGTCTCCGGAAATAAAGAAGTCAACGGAGGCGGGTCTGGGGTACATTATTACCCCGTGCCCCCTCGCTCCCCCGCCTACTCTTTCTAGAAGCCAGCTTGGAATTTTGTTACATTGTTACCACGGCTCCTCCCTGGCTTTCAAGATCAGAAAACTAATAACAAACAGAAGCAGACATAGACGCTAAAAAGCCATTTCCAATCATTCATCTGTGAATTTATTCATTCAAGTATTCACCAAATGTATATGCCACATATTTTTCTGTTTCTGGCCCAGATGGAAGAAACTCAAATTATACTTCATGTATGTGTTGGCTTTTCATGCTGTGAGCAAATACACGAGCAAAACAACTTAGAGGAGGGAAGATTTGTTTTGGGTTAGACTCTCAGAGATTTCCACCCACGGTCAGCCCGCTGTGTGCTTCACAGGACTGTGACAAAGGAAAAACTTGCGGCGACAGGACGTGGCGAGGGGAATGGCTCACCTGATGATATCCAGGAAACAGTTACAGACGGAAAGAGCCGTGGAGGAAGGAGCTGGGGGCCAGATATAATCTCCAAGTTCACACCTTCATGACCTAGTCCCCGTCACGAGGCCCCACCTCCCGTGGCCATTATCTCTCGGTAATATTACCAAAGAATGCTGTCATCAGTGGATTAAGCGATGCACTTGATAAAGTTAGAGCCCTCCTGATCCAGGCACCTTACAAAAGTTCCACCTCTGAACATGTGAGGTGTTTGGAGGGGGGTATTTTAGATCTAAACCTTAACCATGTACTAATTAGTTTTGCATTTCTCCAGGTCTCTACTAAAAATGGAGCCCCTAAGAATAATTTGGGAATACATGATACAGAATACCAATGGAACCAAAGATAGCTTTAGCACATTCAATTCAAGGAAATAAACTGGAGGAGTCCTTACATAACTTTAAATAACATTAAGTAACAACGTTTGGTCTTTAACCCGGTATGTGTTTGTCAAAGAGTAGCCACTGCAATAAACATTAGACTCCGTAACTGGTGTTTGGAAGGCGAGGATATGGTGCTCACCTTTGATGTGTATTGCCTGAACTGAGTGAATTGATGGGGAAATAACTGAAGGAATGAATACTGGTGATAAATCCAGATCTCTTTTGCAAAGTGTCTAGAATGCATGCCAAACCATGAGTGCAGCAACGACATAATAATAGCAGATGACAACAAATACTTAATGAGCTCTTATCATGTGCTGTGCTGATCTGTGTTCCTTTACATAAACTGACTTGGTTTGTCCTCACCCACGAAGTCTAGAATAAATGCATTAATATGACTACTATTTGTAACGCAAACAACAGACAGAAGGATGAAGCAAATTTCCTCATATTATAAACTTGGGTATCACTGTCAGAATTCAAATTCACGTTGACTATGGCCAACCTTCAGACTCCCCCCACTAACTTACGCTTTCTCTTATTATTTCAGGCAGTTCTTACAATGAATACATAAAGTAACGTTTGACAGAAGAGAAAACTAAGATTCAGAGAGACAATACATGTGACATTTAAACACAGGATTGAATTCAGTCTTATAGCTTATAGTCTCCAAGGTGATCTTCTTTCCCAAAGCCATTACGTTGTACAGAAATTTTGGTCACCCATGTGAAATCATTTCTTTAGAAGTTTGCGCATTGTCTTCTTGGCTGCTTTTGAGCTCTTCGTGTGAGACACTGACAACATGTCCCAGCTCGTGTGGAACCACGGACAGCACCCAGCTTTATGTGGGTCTTCATACTTCAGGAGTAAGGCAGGGGCCGTTCCTTCCCTCGTGAGACAAACCGATAATTGTGTATCAGGTCTTACTGAGGACGAAAACAAGTTAGTCCTCCTGGAAAATTATGCTGGAGTAACCACTTTCCATCGCTCACCATGGAGTCCCTGACAATAACAGTTTGTCAGCATCACCAGTGGACACCATGTGTAGCAAATCATCAGGTGGTTTTAGATAGCTGGATATTTTATTTTCCATACAATCAAATTGAAGACTAAACTAAGAACATGAATCCACCGTCTTCTCACAAATCAGCAGAAGACAGTGGGAACTCAGGGGCACCTCAATACCATGCTGTATAGTTTGAGCTAGGAGGAACCCTAAATGAACATCTTGGGATTCTGGTCGCACAAAATACCTTGACATACATGAATTCATTCACTTAAGACTACTTTTTCAGCCTCTCTGGGACTCACTTCTACCTTTTTATTCTTGCAATACTTAAATGTCCTTAATAGGAATTGTCCTGTGATGTCTTACTTCTACATTCTCTTCTTTTAAGTGTGAGTTTTTGGCAACAAGGACTATGTATGTTTTCATCCTTCAAGCACCTTTCTGGCACATGCAAGATAACATACAAAAATGTTAAAGTTCTGTTGAATTGAATTGTTAATGATTGTGCTTGCTATTCTTCCATTCTTCTTACATTCATCTGTGTGACTGTCTCTATGCCTGGCCATTAGTTAATCAAAGCATTCATCTGTCTACTCATCCATTCGCCCATCATCCATCCATCAATCCATCCATCCATCCATCTTCCATCATCCATCCATTCCTTCTTCCTGGTCTTACCTTATTAACAATTTGGACCAAGCAGTCTATTCTCTTTTCTTTTCTCCTGTCCTGATTTTTTCCCATATATTCTCTCTCTGTCTCTCTTTCTATTACCCATCTCTCCCTTTTCTCCCAGGAGAGTTATGGGAATGAAAATAAAATGGGTCCTGAGAGCTGGTGAGGGGGAGTAAATTGCTTGGTGACAGCTTGGTTCCAGGGACAGATGAAAACCTTAGCCTTAAGGAAAGTTCAGGGAGGCCCAAGAAATGAGCTGATGGACAGTCTGACTTGTCGAGGGTGAAATCAATTAAAGTACATCAAATCCAGAGTTCATGCTTTCTTAGAGTGACAAATCTATGCTGGAAACTGAGAAAGACGAAGGGAGAAAAATGCTTTTGACCTCTCGAAGACCGGCTGTTCCTTCTGTCAAGGGAGCCAGGCCTGGAGTACGATGCGTTCATGATGAATTATAATAGCCAGCCAGCCACCTTAAAAAAGAACGGGGTGAAAAGGTTACCAAAGAGACCCAAAATGTGAGGAATTCAACCAAACATCAAGATAAATCAACTTAGGGCCAGGAGTATCTGTGCCATGCCTGTTCAGAACTGCCTCGGTTAGCTCAGTTTTTTAGCCCAACTCCTTTAAGTAAGAGAGGTACACATACGTGTTTACCGAGACTTGGGAAGAGTCTCAAGAGACAAGAGAACAAAAGAATCACAGGGTTGTCAGTCCAGCATCAAAAACATGCAAGTGTAACATTTCTGGACAACTAGATCTTTCTGTGGCGGTGGAGATGTTTTATGGGTGAGTTATTCAATATGGTGGACGTGAGTCTTATTTGACCACTGAACATGTGAAATGTGGCTGGTGCAACAGGGAGCTAGAATTTTCTTTATTTTATTTCAATTATTTTGAAATAACCACAGAAGGCTAGGTGCTACTGCACTGGACAGTGAATCTCCAGGATAAAGGTTCTATTTGCCTTTGATGGTATCATCACACAAGCAGGGATGGGTTTAACATTGGGTTGGTTAGATTTTTTTGCAGAGTTTTTGGCAAAATTACATAGCACCATCTTGTAATATTTGATGTTAAATTTAATTTTTCTCCCCTCATAGAAATTGAATCTTATTTCAAAATTATGCCCCATCAGTCAACTGGGCCTACATCTACTTTTTTAGAGAGGACTCAGACCTATAATATCTGCAATGTGTTTATCTTAGTGTCTGATAAACACTCCAAGAAAGGTCACTGTGGTCGATGTTATTAATATTGTGATTAAAAGCATAGTTTCTGAAAAGACAGAAATGCTACTTTGTTGATCAGTTGTCCCAGTTTTTTCCTGACTTGTCTCCAAAACGAACTTTATATTCTGCCACATCCAAATTAATAAAATTATTTTCAAATTTGAGCTATTCTGCCTGGAAAACCTTTTTTTTTTTTTTTTTTTTTTTGCGGCACCGGGGATTGAACTCACAACCTCGCGCCTGCCAGGGCAGGCGCTTAAGGCACTGAGCCAAACTCCCGGCCCTGGTTTTTTGAGGCAGGGTCGCACTATGTAGCTCAGGCCGGCCTTACGCTCGCGTTGTAGCCCAAGCCGGCCTCGAACTCACAACGCTCCGCCTACCTCAGCCTCCCGAGTGCTGGGATTAAAGGCGTGCGCCACCACGCCCGGCTTGGAAAACATTTTTATAAGTTGTAATATTTCCCTCCTGTAGGCAAAGAATATATGCACATGTTTTATTTTCTTCTGAAACAAATACACAAAATTTACAGAGCTTAAAATTAGCCATCTTACAGTAAATAATTCAGTGGCATTTAGCACACTCAAAATACTACACAATCATGCCTTCTGTCTAGCTTTAAAATGTTTTCATCACCTCCAAAGGAATCCCTGTACTGATTGAGCAGTTATGCCTAATCTTCCCTTCCCAGAGACCCTGGAAAAAAGCCACTCTCCTTTCTGTCTCTATGGATTTATCTATTCTGGAATATTTCATATGGTAGTATAATGTTACATGGTCCTTCCATTTTGTAGTAGGCATCAGTGTGCCATTGATCCTTATAGGTGAATATTCATTATATATACATTTTCCTTTTCTTTATCTACTCATCTGTCGATAGTCATTTATATAGCTGTTTACATTGTTCAGCTACTGTGACTGTGCTACTACAAACATTTATGTACAAAAATTTGTTTTGAATATCTGTTGTCAGTTTTGGGAGTGTAAACCTATGACTAGATGGGTAGGGGGTCAGGTGTAGTTACAGTTTAGCTCTAAAGTCTCATGTGTTTGGAGGGTGATTGAACCACGGGGGTTCTATAGTCATTAGGGGACTCATCCACTGATGAGTTCATAGCTGAATGCAATGTTAGGAGTTGGGGCCCAGTTGGAGGTGGGTCACTGAGGACAAGACCTGGAAAAGTGCATTCCTGGCCTCTGCCTCTCTTTTCTCTTTCTGCTTCCCAGCCACCATGAGGTAAGCAGCTCTTCCCCATCATGCTCTTCTGCCATGCAGTTTCTGCTGTGGCCCCACAGACCATGAGTGCCCTGAGACTATGAGCCAAGATAAATCTCTTTCTTTACTTTGCAGGTGTTGAATATTTTGACTTAGCCGTGAGGAAGTGACTAATGCATATGCTAATTCTATGCTTCAGTTTTCGGAAGAACTACCAAAGTTTCTGCAATGACCACACCACTTTACACTGCCATCCACGATGCATGAATTCCAACTGCTCCAAGTCCTCATCAGCATTGGTTATTCTCATCATCATCACTATTATTATTACAGACACCCCAGGATGTCCAGTTGTGAGTTGCATTTACCTTATGACTATGTATTTGTGAAGATAGCTTTAGTCTTGTTTTCCAGTTTGGAAGTCTTTTATTTCATTTCTTAATTGCCTAATTTTCCCGGTGAAAACTTTCCATGTTGAATGATCATAGTAAAATTAGGCATTCTTATCTCTTTCAGATTTTAGGGAGAAATCTTGCAGTTTCTCACAATTCAGTGTGATGCCAGTTGTGGGTCTTTCATAAATGAATTTTGTCAATTTAAAGACGGTCTCTTTTATTTTTAATTTTCTAAATGTTTTTTTAAAAATTCATATTGGATATCATCAAGTGGTTTTTCTACAGGAGTTGACATTATCAGGTATTCTTCCCTTTATTCTATTAAAATATTATATTATATTGGTTGCATATGTTGAGCCACCTTTGCAGTTTTAGGATAAATCTCATTTGGGCATGGCTTAGTATGATGCTGCTAGGTTTGGTTAGATTTGGTTTGCTACTATTTTTTGAGGAGTTTTGTGTCTCTATTTATTGGTCCATATTTTTCTTTTCTTGTAGTGTCTTTGGTTTGGGTAATCTGGTAGTAATATTAGTGTCAGAAATAAGCCAGGGAATAAATCAGTATATATCTTCTATTTTAGAAGGAGTTGAAAAGAATTGCTGTTAATTCTTTTTTAAATGTTAGAATTCAACAGTGAAGCCATTATCTGGTCACATTTTTTGACTGAGTCAATTTATTTACCTGTTGGGTTAGAAGTCAGTTCAGATGTTCCATTTTTTAGATTAGGTTTGTTGATTCGTGTGTTCCTAGGAATTTTTGTACTTGATTGGAATTGTCTAATTTGGGCATTCAATTGTTCAAAACAGTTTCTTATAGCCCTTTTTTATTTCTATAAAGTGGGCAGTAATGTACCTATTTTAAGTTTTTATTTTAATTACTTGCATATATTCTTTTCATTTCTGTCAGTCTAACTAAAGGTGTGTTAATATTGCTGATCCTTCCCAAGAACTAACCTTTGATTTTTCTCTATTTATTGTTTCTCTAGTTTCTTTCAACTATTTTTCCTTTGCTTCTTTTCTTTCTGTTTTTTTCTTTTTCTTTTTTTTTTTTTCCGGCATAGGGGATTGAACTCTTAACCTCATGCCTGTCAGGCAGGCGTGTAAGCCGCTGAGCCAAACTTTCAGCCCTGGTTTTTTGAGGTAGGGTCGTACTGTGTAGCTCAGGTTGGCCTAGCACTCACGTTGTAGCCCAAGCAGGCCTTGAACTCACAACGCTCCTCCTACCTCAGCCTCCCGAGTGCTGGGACTAAAGGTGTACTCCACCATGCCCGGCTTTCTTTCTGGTTTTAATTCTCCTTTTACCAACTTTTGTTAAGTTTTCCCCTTTCCCCCTAAAGTCCTTAGGTTTAAATTTGGTTAATTTGAGACCTTCGTTTTTATCAGTGTAGATTTTCAAGGCTGTAAGTTCTAAGTTCCCTCTAAGCACTGCTTTCATTGCATCACCTAAGTTTTGGCATATTGTACTTTTGTTTTCATTGATCTCAAAGTATTTTATAATTTTCTTGTAGTTTGTCCTCTGAGTATATTGCTTGGTCTCTGTGTATCTGTAAAATTTCTGGTTTTAATTCCACTACTGATTCCTGCCTTCATTCTACTGTAATTAGAGAAAATATATATTTTCAACATTTTTAAATTTATTGAGACTCTTACGTGTCCCAACCTATGGACTATTGTGTAAAAGGCTCTCTGTGTCTGGCTGCTCTTGTTGAATGGAATGACCCATGAATGTCTGTTTGGTACAGTTGGTTTTCAGTGTTAGGACCTCTATTTATCTACAATTTTCTGTTGGGGATTATATTCATTATTTGAAGCAGGGCATTGAAATATATGGCTGTTATCATGGAGCTGTTTACTTCACATCCACTTCAATGTATAAATATAGGGGATTTATTGTTTGGTGCATATCTGTGCCTGTGTGTTTATAATGATTACATCTTTTGATAAATCAACCCCTCCATCAATATGTAATGATAGTCTTTATTTCTCGTAGCCTCGTTTTTGCTTTGAAGAGTCTTATGTGATAGTAGTACAGCTGTCTCAACTCTGTTTTGGAAACAATTTGCCTAGAATACTTTTTCCTTATCTTTTCACTTTCAGTCTATTTGTATACATGGACCTAATGTCTTTTTCAGATAATGTGTACACTTGAGTCATATTTTTAACGATCTATTTTTCTATATCTATCTCTTGATTGGATACTTGGTTCATTTACATTTAAAGAAATTCCTGATAAAGAAGGGTTCCTGCTATTTTGAAATTTTTTTCTGTATGGTTTATACCTTTTCAGGTCTTCCAATACTCTTCTGCTTTTCCTATATTTAATTGAAATTTTATAGTATACCATCTTGATTTCTTTACTTTCTTTTGGTTTTATTTTTAAATTTTATTTTGTTAGTATAGGTTTATTAGTATACTAGTATATGTAAACATGAAGTTTTCATTCACCTTGAGAAGCCAGTACATGTACATAAGACATCCTGATTATTTTTCATTCTTCTCTCCCTCTCGACCTGTCTACTGTTTTGTAAAATATATTTTCTTTGTACATTCCATGGGCATTATCATTATACCAATTTAGTTCCAGTAGCATACAGAAACTCTGCCTCTGTACAGCTCTCTTTTTATGTTATTACTGTCATAATGTATTGCTTTGATATGCTATTTGCCATTAATATACATTTATAATTAGTTTTATCATTTTGTTTTTAAAATTCTGAAGGATATAAAATGAAGTTATAAACAAAAAAATTATTAGATTTTATATTTAATTAGTGCTTGTTTAACCTTTCCCTGGCTTTTATTGCTTCACTTGGTTTTGAGTTGCTGTCTGGTATCTTTATTTTAGGTTGAAAGATTCCTGTAGCCCTTGGAGCATAGGACTAATTTTGCCATCAAGGTGCCTTGATTTATTCTTCAGAATATTTCTATTGAATTATTAATTTTAATTTTATGAGTATTATTATTAAATGATGAGTAATTAACAGGAAAAATGTCTCAAAAATATTGAGTTCTCAATGTTTATTGAGTTCTCAGTGTTTATTGAGTGTTTATAAGGAAGCACCAAAATTTTCAACATCGACTGATTTTTGGTGTACAAAGTCTAAAAAAGAACATCAGAAATAAATTCCCACATGAGCTACAATGAAAATACCCATAGCACTCTGCAAAAAAATCTTTAGTTCGATTCTAACACCTAAGGCAGTGTGCAGACATGGCAACTGCCTGTTTCCTGCATGTACATCACTCACACGGAAAGCACATGAATGTGCATCCCTGCCCTTTTTGTAGACGAACTTGACATCTCAGCAGTTATGTTGTTTTGTCCGGATGTTCTTATCACATTATATAATGTGTAGTTAACAAGAACATAAAATATCAATAAAATAAATTATTAAATTCTTAATATGTATTGTATGTTTAGAATAGATGTCAACATTTTCACATCGCCTGTGCACTTATTGATAAAATCTAAAAGACAACATCAGAAATAAATTTCTATATGAACAAAAATGAAAATACTAATCGAACTCTACCACAAAACTAAGCTTTGCTTCAACTGTCACACTCAAGACAGTCTTCGCACATGACAACTGCATGTTCTATACACATCACTTACACTGATAGCACGTATGTTTTGTTCTCCTGTGCTTTCTTGTAGGGCACAGATGACATCTCTTTGGTTTTCCTGTTGCTGTAGTAGGTCTTTGTGATGCTGTGCCTACCTGTTCACCTGTCAGCTCAATAGTATGCTCCACCATATTTTGCAGAATTCCCTGAGCAGAATCATTCTGTTTTTCCTCTGCTGAAAATGATCTCTTATGAGCTCCAGTCTCAAGCCTTCAAGATAATTTGCACTTGTTATTTTCTTTGTAAACTATTAAACTTTTTGTGCCACATATGTTTAGGATCAAGTAAAACACAACCATTGACCAGTGCTTTGTGTTTCAAGTGACATCATAGTTGCTACATAATCAACAACATCTACTCCATATTTGGTTTTGTTGTTGAAAGTTTCAATCTCAGGCTTCCATTTTTTTTGAGGTTTCCTAATGAATATTTCCATCATGGTAAAGTGTTGACATCAGCAATACCAGTTTGCTTTTCTTTGCTGTATAGGAGGCCAATGTTATATCTTTTTGAAATTCAAAGATTGTACTATGCAATTCTCTGTTTTGAAATTACAACATTTCATTTGGAATTCCTGCTTTGCTCCTGTGTACAGTTCCTATGCTGGTCATCTTGTGCTCTGTTAGCAAATGTAACATCAACTGGAGATTGGTAAATAAAATTGTCAAAGGTCACATTCTGACTAATTGAGAGATGGAAGCAACAATTCTATTCACAACATCATCTTCTTTATTACTGTACAAATAAGGACCTGTTGGATGAGTTTTAGGATAAATGTCTAAACTGAAAGAATAATAAGTCTTTGTAACTACAAGGGTGTTGTAGTCAGGAGTAACAAGGAGAACAATTACATATAGCACACAGAATTTATAATATTATTTTATGATGGTCACCCGGAGTTAAATACAAGAAAGTGGAGGAAATCTGTCCACAACACCAAAGACCCAGAATATTCAACCAAGGGCCTGGATCCCACAGCAATGTCCTGCATGAGTCCAGTTGAAGACTCAGAGCCCATGACAGTGCCTCCCACAACTCCAACTGGAGGTCCAACTGGAGGACTGTTTTACAGATCTGCACTAGGAACGTCCAAAGGTCAGCGGTGGAAGCTAGAAAGTCTATGCCAGTGGGTGAAGGATCTGTGCTAGTAGGTTGAGGGTTCTATACTGGAGCCAAGAAGTGACACTCAAAATAAGGTCCAGGACTACCCCAAAAAGTGCCAGAGCCATCCTTAGGTCCCAAGCTCCTCTGATAATGAGAATAGTCAAGTACATGTCAGGAAGCCAGTGTGAAAAGCTTCTCCTGGAGATTAAACAGCACACATCTTCCATTAGGAGCCAGGAAGCAATGCTCAATCTAAGGACCAGAGCTCCCCCAAAGTGAACCACAGCCACACTCAGCGACAAGGTTCTGAGCTCCCCCGATAATGGTCAAATTCATATTGGGGAAGCTGACCATGACAAGCTTCCCCAGGAGAACCAATGACTCCAAACAATGACACTTTGGAGAACCCACAATGCCCCGCTCTTCTCCACATCTCTGTTTGTCCTGGCAGCTCTCCTCAGGTGGGCCATCTACACTCAGCACCATGCTGGTTTAATTCAGCTGGTGTTAAGTTGGCCACCAGTTTTTAATTCATAACAAAGGGCATACATTTTTATGCCCTATTTTGACCCATTACCTTCCCATGAGTCTTTTACATTTCTGTGATCACCACGAGAAATCTGTGCTAAGAACAGCAGACCTATGAAAGGTTTCAGTTCAGCTAGTGATGTGTCATAATAAATGTTTTTGAATATGGCTATTGGTGCATACAGAATGTTTCACTTGCATTTCTGTCTTTGTGTATTTCACAGCATCTTGTAGCATTTTATCTGTTACAAGTTCCAACACTGAATGGCAGTGCTGGAATTCTGCCTGAGGCGGTTCACCCCTGCCAAGACTTCACTGTATTTTTAGACCTAGATCTAATGTTGGATCCTTCCATTGGGTTCAGCGGCCATTTTGCAACATTTTGATTAGTCTAATCTGTACTCACATTGCTATTTTCTTCATCATCTGAATCAAGGAGGTCTTCATTCCCTATGTCTATATTAGTGGATTCTTGCTCCACTTCACTGTCACAAAAATTTTGTCTCACATGGCCAACATCAAAGTCATCATCATCATCATCATGATCATCATCATCATCATCATCACCCCACACCACTCATCCATTATGAAAGCATGGATTTTACCATAGTGCATCATTTTCAACATCCATGCATGAGTAACAGATGATTCACTTTTGACCTCCTCCAAAACTTGCAAATCTAGTTTTTCATGTGCTATTGTACTGAAGTGGGCTATTTCTACCAGCAAAAATCAAAAGAAAACTTTAAAAAATATTCTGATGTGGTATGGGTCTATTGAACCCTCCGTGATGCTTGGAAAAGCATACGCAAAACCAGTTAGATGGAGCATAAGGGTGGATGCAGAACCAGTTTGGGCACTTTTGCACATATGCAAACCCTGCCATTCATCATACCAAATGGGTAAACACACACATTGCTTCCTGTATCCCTCAGGGAAAGGTACTGAGATGCTACTATTACACTGAAGTACAAACTTACAATAGAAAAGCAAGAGATGGGCATGCCGAACCCAGTCCTATGTTCTAAGGGTTTAAGCACGTTTTGTAGGGCAGATCTACTGAGAAAAACTCCCTGGCTTTGTTTATCTCAAAATGTCTGTCTGCCTCTTTCTTTCTTTCTTTCTTTCTTTCTTTCTTTCTTTCTTTCTTTCTTTCTTTCTTTC
>RJWM01033189.1:0-20833 GCA_004363535.1 Dasyprocta punctata | reverse complement strand
GAATAAAGATGTGCCATGGACAGGACTGTAATAACCCCAGTTAATGTAAACACTGTGTGCCATAACGAGCTAAGACAATAAAAGTATGCAAAACGGGGTAGGGGAACCCGAGGAGGAGGGAAGGGGATTTGAAACAAAAGCTGTAATGTGTACATGTAACCAGTCTCCAAGATGATTGTAAACTGCATGAACTGCAAACGCACTAATAAAAAAATTAAACAAATCTTAAACCTGCCTAACTTATTTATTGACCTTGATCTGACCAATAAGACCAAGGAGGCCAAGGCCAAACAGAAGTTTGGGAGCCTTTAATAATGTTAACAATAACCAGCCGGCAGGGACTGCCTGAGATTCTCCAGGCAGGGAGGGTCAGAGCAGTGTTGAGCTTTTACAGCAAGCAGAATTTAAAGCAAAAAGCACAACCTGGTTAGAACAGTTTCTGTCAGTGATAGTCATACACGGGAAAGTCTTATCTTTACCCTTTTACTTTACTGGAATTTGTGTCAACTTGCTAGGTGAGATCATTTTGCTGGGAGGCTGATATTTTATCATATGTTATCCTATAAAAGAAACAGGGACAGCACATCCTGGCAGACAGTCAGTTAATATCAGCACTTTAAGAACATGGCAGGGGGTTAAGGTTGGGGCCGAGTCATGGGTGAACATAGTCTCATGTTTTACAGGCTTTCAACTGGCCTACCACAGATCAGTCTTGCTTCAGAAACACCATAAAGGGTCTTGCCCTTGCCTTTTCCTCACTGCTGTCTGACCAACCCTTGTACTATGTTTCCCCAACTTGGTCCGACCTGATAGGATGTGTGCTCTCCCTCTTGACAACTCTAACCAGTATCTCTTCAGTGACAAGTGTCTCAGGATCTTTTAGCCTCACCATACTTCAATAATAAAGACTGACAATACGCTGAGGTAACTAATGAGGTTCTAAATTTTTTAGAATTAAGCAAAGAAAATCTGCTGTTTCCTTGTAATTTGGAAAGCACAGAAGTTAGTGGACCAAGCAAGCTGAGGTAGAGCACCATGGATGGAGTGGGATCAGTGCCCAGAGGGGCTGGCCAAGGGAAGCAGTCATAACCAGATACGGAGCGCCGAGGTAGCAGGTCTCTAGGGGTCTGAGTGGGATTTTAGAAAAGTAGTTCCACGTGCCCTCCTCATCACCTGATACTCCTGAAATGGGTCCAGCATAACCGAGATAAACATTCACGTCTTTTCTCCACCTCTGACTGTTGAAGGAGAAATGGCCTTTCTGTGTGCTACCTCCCAGGCCTGCCCATACTATTCGTTTTCTTGATTATCACCCCACGTACCTTGATCCCGGTATGTTCTCCTTTGCTGAGGATCTATTTGGGCAAATAATGGAGAATTTGGATCCCCTATTTATGTGCCAGGTGAGGAAGCAGCCTTGCGCCGGACGTACATAAAAATATGCTTTTTAAAGTATCCATCGGCCGGGCGTGGTGGCGCATGCTTTAATTCCAGCACTCAGGAGACTGAGGCAGTAGATTGCCACAACTTCGAAGCCAGCGTGGGCGATATAGTGAGTTTAAATCCTCAACACACACATACACAGACACACACACACACACTTTAAAATACACACAGCAGTCGGGCGTGGTGGCGCATTTAACCCCAGCACTGGGGAGGCTGAGGTAGGAGGAGCGTTGTGAGTTCGAGACCAGCTTGGGCTACAATGCTAGCGCAAGGCCGGCCTGAGCTACATAGTGCGACCCTGCCTCAAAATACTAGGGCCGGGAGTTTGGCTCAGTGGCTTAAGCGCCTGTGTGACAGGCGTGAGGCAATGAGTTCAATCCCCGGTGCCGCAAAAAAAGAAAAAAAAAAGTATCCATCGCTAGGTGGTGTCAGGAAAACAAAACAAAACGAAAAAACCTGCGTTACCCCGAAGGCACTGCGGCTCGTCCGGCGCATGGGTTGGACCAATCAGCCCGAGAGAGGGGCGATTCTTGAAGGAGGCGGGACTTCCGGTTGTTTTCGTGTGCGTCATCTCGCTGCGCCTGAAGCATCAAGGCTGAGTGCCGGCGCCTAGTGAAGCGTGCGGGGGACGCTGGGAGGGATAAGGGTTCTTACGGTTTTCTCCTAGAGCCTGGCACCTCCTCCTCCCTGACGGGGTGTTCCATGGGTCTCCACGGCTGCCAACGGTGCCCTCACCGCGTGTGCATTTTACGTGAGGGAAACTGAGGCTGGCAACAGGTCCGTCCACCAAGGTCACCCGCCCGGGCTGGGGAGGCGCTGGAGGGCGCCGGGCCCTCGGCCCTCGGCGTCCGTGATGGCGGCGGCGCAGGTGAGTGGACGAGGATCCCGGCGCTGTGCTTCCTCTGCTTTTCAGAGAGGCTGAGGCCGTGGTTTGCGAGTCCGCCCATCCCTAGATTCCCGGGAAGCGGGCTGTCGGTGAGGGCGGCTCCTCCTGCGGTGTCAGCTCGCACTTGGGTGCACGCAGCCCCGCACTGTGGCCTGGAGTCCGCGCCACCCGCCCTGCGCCCTCCTCCGACCCGGTCTTGGTTTCCCGCTTGCTTGCTCTTGAGAGCCGGGGGCCGGACCACACGAAGCTCTGTTGTGCTCTGCAGCCGTGTCCTGCACTCGGCCTTGCAGGTGGCGCTGCCTCTGAACGTTTGCGTGGCCTCCCTTTCTGCCCTGATCGGAAACTGACCGCTGTGCCCGTCATTATGGCATGTTGTTGCACTGTGTAGGGGGATGTCTGGAGAAGTCACATAAAGTAAGCTGCAAGTCCAGCGTGCTTCATCCCAGTGTTGAGTGCTGGGCACGTGGGCATGTGGCATGTCTGGCAGGGAGACCATTGTGGGCTCAGGAAAGGCACGTTGGTTTATAAGAAGTCCTCAGGGTACTCGTGGGTTTTCCCCACCTGATGACTCATATCCTGGGTGGGTGAGACTGTGATTTCATTTTCCTGCCATAATGAAGAGTGAATCTAGGGGCATAAGAGTGCTAGGCAAGTGCTCCTGCACAATTGTACATCCCCAGCCCCTTTTATTAAGTTACTCTCTCTTTCCTTCAACTTGTGATCTTTTTGCCTCAGCCTCCTAAGTAGCTGGGATTCCGGGGTTGCACCACTATACCAATAGGTGTGATTTATTTATTTATTTATTTATTTTTTGTACCGCGGATCGAACTCAACCTCGCGCCTGCCAGGCAGTCGCTTAGGCCACTGAGCTAGATCCCCGGCCCTGGTTTTTGAGACAGGTGTCACTATGCTGTTCAGGCTGGCCTTGAACTCACTTTGTAGCCCAAGTTGGTCTTGAGCTCACTACGATCCTCCTTCCTTAGCCTCCCAAGTGCTGGTATTAAAGGCGTGCACCACCACACCCGGCTTGGTGTGGTCTTTTGATGGATGTTACCTCCGACTTACCCAGGACATCATGGCCCATGCAGACCCTTGTTTCTCATGGCCATAGCCTGCTATGCTGTCTTGGACTCCTGTTCCTTCTTAAAGTATCTGAATCTCAAGTATAACTCCTAGTAAAGGTCAGGTAGGAAAAACAGTGGCGGCTGATTTTGAATTTTCCACAGGCAACTGTGAGGTCCAGAAGGAATGTAGAAGACTGCAGGAGCTGGTCCAGGCCCTACCAGTTAACCAACAGATACCACTACCTCAGATGTCTCTTTAATAAGATAGATGATGACGCCCTCCCCAGCCATGTCCACAGAAATATTTTCAGAAGTGCCTGATAGGGATACAGTAGTGAAACTTATTAGGAATGCATTAGTCTCATTAACTGTGTGTTAATTCTGCTGGTAGAGGAATGTTATTTCTGCATGAGTAGATTGCTCACCAGTGGAGCCTGGATTCAAATGCTACCCTTTAAGTTTGGGTGAACTGGTAGAACTTCCTAGACCTCCAGCCTATTGGTTTGAAATGGAGATGATAGTGTTCACTTGTGGGACTGTGGCCCAGCACCTTACTTTCTTTTTTTTTTTTATTTTTCTTTCTTTCTTTTTTTTTTTTTTTTTTTTTTTTTTTTTTTTTTTTTTTTTTTTTTTTTTTTTTTTTTTTGTTTTTTGTTTTGTTTTGTTTTGTTTTGGTTGGCCTTGAGTTCGCTATATAGTCTAGGTTGGCCTCAAACTTGTGGCAATCTTCCTGCCTCAGCCTCCCAAGTGTTGAGATTACAGGCATGTGCCACCATGCCTGGCAGCCTCCCTGCCCCCGTGTTTCTTTTACAATCACTTTTTCTTTAATTTTTATGAGTGCTCACGGTGAAGTCAAAATTTTATTTTGACTCATTTTATTGATCTGAGATTAGAGATTCAGACAAAAAGGGCCCCATGGTCACACAGAAGTAGGTGTTGATTTCTGAAACTTGTTTTTAATCCTCGAGTTTGGCTCCCAAGCTGCTGTTTTCTAGTCCCTTAGCTGTGGGACAGAAAGTCCTCATCAGGAGCCAGGCGTACAGTGAGGACCAGTTCAGTGCTATTCCTTTCACTGCTGTATTATTTTTGTTACTCTTTCCTATTCCTCAGTGTCTCTGAGCACTTGCGGTGTGTACCCTTCGGGCCACTCGAGACTGTCCTAAACTTGGCCCAGACTGCAGTGTCTTCCCGCCCGTGAAACTCCCATGGTGCACACTGCCATGATCCGTCCAGGCAGCACCCTCCTTACACTGGAGCCCTGCACAGGGCTCAGCCCCCTGGGGGTGCTTGGTGATGTGGTCCCTGGGTGTCCATTTCTTTTACTGTGCTCGAGTGACACAGTCTCATCCTATCCAAGAGTCCCAGGGCAGATCCTGCTTCCTGTGTTTGTCTTCCCAGGTGGCCGTCACCTTGGAAGATGTGGCTGTGAGATTCACTCAGGAGGAGTGGGGGCAGCTGGACATTTCCAAGAGAGCCTTATACTGGGAGGTGATGCTGGAGACCTGTGGCCTTCTGATTGCTGTGGGTAAGGCTCTCCTCTCACCCACATGGCCACTGGCCACTTTCTGTCTGCCCTCTGGCTCTAGTCCTGACCGGTCATCCAGTCTTCAGGAACCTCCCTCCTTGCTATACGCGGCAGTCATTTCTTCGGATTCACCTGATTGTTTCTGATTCTTTGTTTCAGTTAGCAAGAGTTGGGAGACAAAACAGTCTTTTTGGTCACAGTCGAAAGAGAAGGATATGTTGGAAGGCCATTAGGGTATTAGGCAGAATCCAAAGGTAACCTTTCTCACTGGATCCCTTATGGGTCTGATGAATTCCCCGGGAAGGAATATATTAATGCTGTTGCTCAGGGTCTCTTGTCCTGGCTTCTCTTTGAAGGCTTCTTTGTCATTGTTTCCATGGTGTCATCCTGCCTCTGTCACTTTGTAGAAGAAAGTGGTCACTTCGTCTCTTGGGCCCTAGATTCCCTATCTTTGTTTTTCTACATGTACATATTGTTTGTCTCTTCATAGTGTATTAAAGTTTTCTGGCATCCCAATCCTTAGCAAATGTGGAAAATAAGACCATTATATCGAGCCCTTCATAAAATTTAATATATTCAGTGTCAAGGGAGTACCTTCTTTATGGGATTCTGTCCTTTGTGGTACTCAGTGATAAAAGTCTTTGTCTTATAAAACATTGACATTTCACGTTCATGCAGATATCTGCCTGCACCTGTGTTGGCCACTTCCCGTCATTGCCGGGACACAGTGCCTGACACAGTTTCAGTGAGCTGAGGCACATTTTGTATTGCAGTTGTAGAAGTTTCTGTCCATGGTGGGTGGATCCAAACAGAGAAAGCAGGTAGAAGGGCCTGGGCAGGGGCAGCTGCTCGTGTCGTGTCAGCCAGGAAGCAGAGAAGGTAGGAACCAGGCCCAAGAATATACCTTTCCTGGCCGTCATCCTCAGTGAACTGCCTCTAACCAGGCGAAGGCTTTGCAGCTCTGGTGCCTCTAGATTTCTGTATCTTTGACCCTGGCAAATCTGTCGACGAGATCTTGGTTCCAGCTCAGTCCTTCCCCTGTACAAAGGGTCGTATCTTATCCAGTGAGGCTCCTGGGTTAGTGGGGAGTGCTCTGCTGGTGTTTTTGTAGCTTTTGTGTTTTTGTAGCCTGTCCTTTGTCTAGCTCTTTGGCAGGTACCCTCATAGAAGTCCCAGCGTGTTGTAGGACCGCAGTGGGTAGAAGACATCCTACGCGGCCCTCGCTAGACTTTAGGCTCTTTCTTTAATTTGAGTGCTCTGTGTTGTCACTTGTCCACCTGATTCCTGGTCATTGGGGATGCAGTCTGAGAGATGCAGGAAATAGTTTTTCATGTGCCAGGTGCTACAGTTACCTGGGCCCAGTAATTAAAATCCAGTGCCAGTCCTCATCCTGAGAGATTTGTTTCAGTTGGTCTGAATGGCAAGTAGACATCCCTAGGACTTGCCAGTTTACAGGGAGGCAAAGGCTGTATGACTTTTTTTTTTTTTTTTTTTTTTTTCGGCACCGGGGTTCGAACTCAACTTTGTGCCTACCAGGGCAGGCGCTTAAGCCACTGAGCCAAACTCCCGGCCCTAGTTTTTTGAGGTAGGGTCGCACCATGTAGCTCGGGCGGCCTTGCGCTCGCGTTGTAGCCCAAGCAGGCCTCGAACTCACAACGCTCCTCCTACCTCAGCCTCCCGAGTGCTGGGATTAAAGGCGTGTGCCACCACGCCCAGCAAGGCTGTATGACTTGAATTAATGACAAAATACCAGCCAGGTGCCCTAATTATGCCAATAAACCCAGCAGTGCAGGGTACAGTGAGAGTAGGGTTGCTAGTTGTAGACTAGCTTGTACAACTCAGCAGCTTAGACCCTGTTTTAAAATGAAAAAGTAGAGAAATAGGGCTGAAGACACAGCTCAGGGTAAAGGCCCTGGGTTCAATCATGAATATCACCAAAAAAAGGAAAAGAAAAGAAAAAACACACCAGGGAAATATATCTGGACAGTGTTAAGATTCTATAGGATAGCAAACAAAGGGAGTTGGGTTTGTCTGTGCAGCCGGTTGTACTTCCTCCAGCATATCGGTTCCAAGCATGGCCTTTTGTAGTTCACTTCCAGGGTGTAGTTCACTGAAGCTCTGCTTCAGGGTCTCTTCCCCATCCTGAAGATCCAGGCTACATTGCAATGATTCTGTTTTCTCACCGATCCCTGTGTCTCCTTCTCCATGCACAGGCTGTCCTTTGTCCAAGTCAGAGCTGATTTACCAGTTGGAGCACAGACGGGCATTAAGGAAAGCGACAAATGACCTCTCGCAAAGGGTCCTTCCAGGTGGGTGACTGTTACCAGCAAGGTGAGGGTAACGGTAGGTTGGAGGGTAGGGGTGATGGCAGCTTATAGATTCTTAGGCGATCACTACTTCTGCACTCTGGGATCATCTTTTTGTGGCTCCTGGGTCAGTGGAATCTGTGATTGCCCTGTCCGCAGGGAGCTCGGTGCGATGCAGGGATTGGTGGACCCCACGTGCACTGTCCACAGCATAGGGGCCGATGCTTCCCTGGCCACCTCCAGCTGGCAGAGGGGAGATGACGAAGTCACTCCTCTTCACCACACTCAGCGACAACACGTTTAGACACATTTGTGTGTAGAGGCTGGGGACTGCCCGAGCTTGGGTCCATTATACTCAGTCTGTTCCTAAAGACTCACAGTAATAATACGTTGGCGTTGTGTGATTGAGGGAGTGACAGATTGTGCTGTGTGCTATACCTGACCGTAGTGAGTGGTTCAGTGAAAGGAAGTTCTTGGCATTCTTCCTGTTACTCATCCTAATGAGTGATGGTGCATTTTACCTTTCCTTCCACACTGTTAGGAAATAAAGCCCTTAATAGTGTGCTCTGCCTGCTGTCGTTCCCTGCCTCCTCCCACGGGTCCCTGAGGGTCCGTCAGCCTCAGAAGATCCCTTCCTGTGTGTCTTCACACTCCCCCTGTTTTGCAGAGCCCCACAGTAACTTTTGATCTTTTTTATCTCCCCTCCGGCTGCTGAGGGCACTGGAGCCATCATGTGTTGGTTGGCACACTTCAGAGCCAGTGTCTCTTGCCTTTGGTTCTCCCTTTGGCTGCGTTATTACTCATCTTCTCTTCTCTAGTCTTGATTGTGAGTGGGGTCTCAATTTCATTCACTCTGTAATCTGTCCGAGGCACTCCCTCAGTTTCCCTTCAGTAGTCTCAAGAATCTGGTGCTGGGTTGTAACGGATATTCTTTCTCTGTAAATGAACCTTGCACATGTAGAAATGAAAACTTCGGTTGATCCAGTAGAATCACGCCTTGGGGTGTGAATGCTTCTGTGTGAGAGCAATGTGGTTCACAAACAGAAGTGCTTAGCAAAATTTTGCTTCTGTTCTCAAACTCTGCATCAGGTGATGAACATGACCACAGCCATCTTCCCCGCACGAACACAAATGCGGCCATTGTCCCCACTCTGCCGTGTGGTCGTGGCTTCCACTGGTTGAGATCACAGTTGCAGGCAGACCTGTGCACACTTTCTGTGAAGTGTTTTTGGTATTTGGCGCATAGGTTACTGTAGCGCATGATTCATTCCAGCATGGCTCCAAAGAACATGCTAAGTGAGTGTGGTGTTAAAGAGAAAGCGCGGAGCGGTCGGGAGGGTAAGTGGAATGTGTAGAACAGTAGTGAAGGAGCCAAGAATGCGCACAGCAGTAGTGAAGGTAACGAAGTACAGAGAAAGAGCAGTAAGGTTTTGAAGAAAATAACAATTAAACTGAAAAAGGAAATTGTAGAAAAGCATGAGTGCGGTGTTCATGTGACCGATCTGGCCTCAGTACAGATAGCGAAGTTGACAATCTTGACTGCTTTGAAGAGTAAAGGCGCCATCAGTGGAGCTGAGGTGGCGAAAGGAGTAACGGTGTTAACCGAGCAGAGGACACCGTGCAGGAAGAGGCGGCTCGATGGGAAACAGCTGGCAGGTGTCAGCGTTAGTGAGAAAGCCAGGAGACTGCACAGTGATTTACTGCTAGAAAACTACAAGCACAAGTGATGAATTTAAAGCCAGTAGAGGGTGACTTGATAAATTTCTAAGAAAAGTGGCATCTACAGTGTGATACGACGTGATGAGGCTTGCGGCTCTTACAAGGCTGCTGCAGAGGCCGACAAGAAAGAACTCGAATTCCCGAAGGCAGAAGGATATGTTGCTCAGCAGGTGAACAACTGTGAGGAAACAGAGCTCTTCTGGAAGAAGGTGCTTAGCAAAACCTCTCATGCAGGAGGAAAGGGCTCTGCTGGGGCACAGGCCCACTGCAGATAGGTTGACCCTTTTGCTGAGTGTGAATGCAAGCCCTGATGGAAGATCAGGCTACTACTGGTGTACCATTCCCAGACCCCTCAGCGTTCAAGGAAGAGAATGTGAACGAGGCCAGGCCGTGTTTCATGTGAAGGGCCAATTCGAAAGCTTGGCTCACAAGGCAGTTCATGGAATGGCTCTGTGAGGTGTTTGGACCCACGGTTAAGAAATACCTTTCTGACAACTAACTGCCTGAAAGATGTCTTCTTCAGATGGACAGTGCCCCGGCACGCCCTCCAACCTTGGTGCATGCTGAGTGTGACTTCATAAAGGTCAGGTCCACCCCAGCATGATGCCTCTTCTGCAGTCCACGGACCAGCAAGTTGTCTGCTTCTTCAAGAAGCTGTACACAAGGTGCCCTTCACTAGGAGGTTTAATGTAAGTAAAGAGATGTCCTTGACTCTGAAAGAGTTCTGGAAGAAACATTTCAGGTTTCTCCACTGCATCAACCTCACTGACAAAGCCTGGGAAGGTGTCACATACCAGACCTTAAACAGTCTGGAGGAAACTGGCCAGAGTGTGTCACAGAATGTGGCTTCGCAGGGGCCGATGCACAGGCAGTGGAGGAGATTGCGTCCACGGGTAGAAGGATGGGTTTGGACATCGATGTTGTGGACGTAGAAGAGCTTGCTGAACTCCACGGAGCAGCAGAAGGTGCTCGAGGAGCATTCCACGAGGAAAAGGAAGAGAGGGAGGAGGCTAGCAGTGATGTGATAAAATCCATTTAGGAAAGATGGAGTGAGTGCCAGGATTTCCTTGAGAAGCGCCACCCCAATGTAACTGTAAGGAACAGTGTTGAGTCCGATGAACAGTAACGTGACCTCTCATTTCCAGAGGGTTATGCAGCATAGGAAAAAGCAAGTGATATTAGATTTTTTTGGGGGGGGTCAAAATTGACCCTGCAGCTAAGGGACAAAGGAAAGAGCAAACCGCTGAAAGAGCTCTCTCCATTGTCCTTATGGAGGGGGACTCTCCCTCCAAACAGTAGCCTCTGCCCTACTCACTGTCCTGTCCTCTGTGCCAGAAGGCGCCTCAAGTACGTGTCAAGTTCTCTTACTGAATAGTATACTGTATTGTACTTGGTTTCATATTTTTGTGGTTAAAAAAATACATATGGTTCAGAATAAATTAGTGTTGTTTATGGTGAACCTAATGGGAAGATTTGATTCTGTTTGCTACCAAGTTCACTGGGGCCAGAACAGATTATTTGTGTTGAACCATATCAAGAAACTTGATCGGTTCACGACCAGAATTGTACAAATTAAGTTTATGAATCAAGGTGCTACTGTATTGCTTCCTTCATCACTGATGCATTTCTGACTCAATGTGATAAAATATCAAATGAGATTTTTCTCAGTTAATAAAAAAATGGTGATATTGTGTGAAAGCAAGAAAGTCTGAAGAGTCCTAGGAACAAAAAGTTATTTCAAAAGTGGGTTTCCTGGATTTCAGATCATTCCGGGAGCAGAGTCTTGTTTTCATCTTATTCTTGCTGAAATGCTGGTTCCTTTCTCTGGTGTTAGTTACTGTCACTCACAGTCCCTTTTGTGTACTGCATTTCCTTCAGGTAACAGCGCAAAACCTAGCACCGTGAAGCCCAGTGCTGCTTACCAGGCCTGGCCTGAGGGAGCCTTGCTCCACGACCATCAGACAGAGGGAGCCTCTGGGGACTCCCTGTTGGAGCTGCCCCAGGGTCAGGAAAGGCCCTGCGGAGTACAGGAAGGACTCTCGAGACCAGGGATGGAGGCCCCGAGGGCGAAGCTTCCTGGGGCGAGGGGCCCTGGACGTGACGGCACGGTGTCAGCTGATGGTGTGTGTGCAGAGACTGTGCTTGGGAATGTCTGTCCACACTCAGCTCCCCGAATCTGCGACTCCCACGGGTCATCTGCAGATCACTTGGTCCCTGAAGGAAAGAATCCTTTCAAATGCAAGGAATGCGGGAAAGTGTTTCAGAAGGAACGCTTACTCGTTCAACATAGGTTGACTCACACGGGAGTGAAGCGCTATGAGTGTACAGAGTGCGGGAAGTCCTTCCGCAAGAGCACTCACCTCCTGCAGCACCACATTGTCCACACCAGGGAGAGGCCCTATATGTGCTTGGAGTGTGGCAAGGCCTTCAGCCGAAAGTCGTATCTTACTCAGCACCAGCGTACACACAGTGGAGAGAAGCCTTATAAGTGCACTGAGTGTGGACAGGCCTTTGCCCACCGTTCCACATTTGTTTTGCACAATAGAATGCACACTGGAGAGAAACCTTTTGTGTGCAAAGAGTGTGGCAAAGCCTTTCGAGATAGACGAGCTTTCAATCGTCACAACATTTTCCACACAGGCGAGAAGCCCTATCAGTGCTCAGAGTGTGGCAAGGCCTTCAACCAGCGGTCGTACCTCACGTGGCACCAGCAGACTCACAAGGGAGTGAAACCCTTCCAGTGCAATGAGTGTGGGAGAGGGTTTTGTGAGATTGCAGGACTCATCCACCACTATGTCATCCACACTGGGGAGAAGCCCTTTAAGTGCGTGGAGTGTGGGAAAGCCTTCCTACGTGAACCACACCTCAAGCAGCACCAGCGCATCCACACTGGAGAGAAACCTTATGTGTGCAGCGAGTGTGGAAAGGCCTTCGCCCACTATTCCACTTTGACCTTGCACCGAAGGGCCCACACTGGGGAAAAACCCTTTGAGTGCAAAGAGTGTGGGAAAGCCTTCACCAATCGGAAAGACCTCATCCGCCACGTTAGCATCCACACCGGGGAGAAGCCATATGAGTGCATGGAGTGCGGGAAGGCCTTCAACCGCAGGTCACACCTGATACGGCACCATCGGATTCACAATGAGGAGAAGCCCTACAAGTGTATGGAGTGTGGGAAAACCTTTTCGCGGAGCACGAATCTCATTCAGCACTCCAACATCCACACTGGAGATAAGCCCTATAAATGCAGTGAGTGTGGAAAGGCCTTCAGCCTCAGCTCCTCCCTCCGGTACCATCAAAGGATGCACACGGGGAAGGACTCAACCAGTGTCAGCAATGAGAGGAAGTCTCTCCCAAGTGTGCAAGCCTCTGTCAACATTGAAGGCCTCATATTAGGCAAAGACTTTCTTCACGTAACCACTGAGGAACGTCAGTGTTCAAGAGAATCATCTGCCAGAGCCTCTGCTCATTCATACCACAGAGGAACTGGGTTAGCGCCATCTCTATGAAAAAAGTGTAAATAATCATTTGTCATCTAAAGAGTCATGTTTGAAAATGACCCAGTCTACAGTCTTCTACATCGGAGTACTCACCCATGAGAATTCAGTGGCCGCTTTTAGGAAAAGCCTTAGCCACATATTTCTAGTATCTTAAGGGTATTTTTTTGTTTGCTAGTTTTGTGGTACTAGGGGAACAGAACCCAGTGCCTGTGCACTGAACTACATCCCATCCCACCCCACTGCCCCCCACCCTGCTTTTGAGACAGGGTCAAGTCAATAAGTTGCCCACATTGGGCTCAAATTTAAGTTGCCTCCCAGAGTGCTGGGGTTATAGGTGTGTAGCTCCCCTAAAAGTTTTATACTTTACCTCTTCCATTTGAAACTGATCTGTATTAAGGTAATTTTTGTATTATATAAGGCTTAGGTGAATTAATTTCTTTTGTTGCTGAGGAATTCATACATTGCTCATTTAATGATAGACTTCTGTTCCTGCACCTAGGCTGTTAAATTAACTGGTCACTAAATGAAGAATTGTACACAGTATGTATAATGCTCAGAACAAAGAAGTGGTTAAAGGAAACTCCAGGTTGATGATTTTGCTTTTATTTGCACGTGGTGCTGTAATGTGTACCAGCATAAAATATAGTACTGATGGTATCATCAGCAAAAGTTAATGTATAAACAAGGTGTACTGTACAAAAAAAGACATTGGGGCTCTATAAACAAGAACTATACCCCTTCCCCCAAAAAGAAGGATGGGTAAGTTCAGACAACCTGTGACCATTGTAAGTCTGAACATTTGTTAAAACATATGGGTCATTAAATGAGGAATATCTATATTCATTTGCTCTAGCACCATTTATTCTTTTTTTTTTTTTTTTTTTTTTTTTTTTTTTTTTTTTTTTTTTTTTTTTTTTTTTTTTTTTTTTTTTTTTTTGCGGCACCGGGGATTGTAGCACCATTTATTCTAAAGACTATCCTAACTCTATTTAGTTGTTTTTATGCCTTAGTCATAAGTCAGCTGGACATATTCACATTGGTCTGTTTCTATGTTCTTTGTTAATTATCTGGTTTTGTAGATTGTTTTATTGGCAGAGGCCCAAACCTCTGTCAGTACCATCCTCTTTCTTCCCTCCCTCCCTTGTTTCCTCCCTCCTTCCTTTCTCTTTCTTTCCTTCTTTGTTATTTTGAGACAGGGTCTCACTGTGTAGCTCTGACTGGCCTTGAACATGCTCTGTATCCCAAGCTGGCCACATACTCAGGGCAATCCTCCTGCATCACCCTCCTAAGTACTGGAACTACAGGTATCTTATTACAGCTATCTGCTAAATTTTTAAACATATAAGTGATTGTATTCTTTTTGTTCTGGTAAACATTGTTGTAGATTTACATATCAGTTTTATTGATCCGACTTTAAATTGGTGTATTTAGAAAGCATCTTGCTGTTATTTCTGTAGAAATTGCCTTAACAGTGTTTAGGTTATTTTGGTGATAACACATTTTGTATGCTGAGCCTTCTAGTTGGTGAATGTGGCGTTTTCTTTAAATGCCCTTTAATTTATTTCATAAGTGTCTTGTAATTTTCAGGTAATAAATCCTGGATACATTTTATTTTTTCTTTGTTGGGGGGCAAGTGTGGTACTGGGATTGAACCTTGAGTGTAGCCATGCTAGGTAGGTGCTGTACCACTGAGCTGTACCTAAGCTATTACCTTAATTTTTAAATATTGAGACAGGTTCTTGCTACATTGCCCAGACTGGCCTAGAACTTATGATCCTTCTGCTTCAGCATTCAGAGTAGCTGGGATTACAGGTGCAACCCACCAGTTCTGTTGTTGACATCTTTTGTAGGACCATTTTGTGTGACATCGAGAGATTCTTTTTCTTTTTTCATTTTAACATGTGGGTCCTCTGTGTTGCCCATGCTGGCCTCTAACTGCTGGTCTCAGGTGATCCTCCTTCTCTAGCCTCCTGAGTAGCGTGGATGGTAAATACTGTTGTATCTAGGTTCATTCTAAATTTTTAATTTCTTTCATATGATCATTGGTATTAGAGGGAAGTGCACTTGTTTTTTAAGATGTTGACCTTGAATGAGACTTTGCGGAGCTCAGTTATTAGTTCTGTTCAGTAATTTTTATACATTCCTGAGGATTCTTCTCATAAAATTGGCAAACAGTGGACGGGTTTCTGGTATGTATCCCTTTTATTTACTTTTCTCCTGTCATTGTACTATAGGATCTTCCATGAAGTTGAATAAAATGATAAAAGTAGGTATACTTATCATGTTATTAATGTTGGTGGAAAACATTCAATGTTGAGCATTACATGTCATAGCTGTATGGTTTCACATAGATGTTCTTTAGCTAGTGTAGAAATCTTCCCCAGTTGTTGAGAGCTTTTGTTAAAAATGAGTGTTATGCTGGGTGTGGTGGCGCATACTTGTAATTCCAGCACTCCCAAGGCTGAGGCAGGAGGATCCCTGTGAGTTTGAGTCCAGCCTGAGCTGTACAGTGAGACTGTCTCAAAAACAAAAACAAAAAGCAAAAAACAAACAAACAAAAAAGCAAGAAGAAAGAAAGAAAGTATTACAATTATTTAGCCTGTCTCCCTATAACCTGTTGATATGGTTTTCTTTGACTGAGTTAGGAATGTTAATCTAGCCTTGTACCTTGTAATAAATACCCCGATTTTGTTGAGAAGATTTTTATCTAACATCATGAGTGTTATTTAAGCAAATCTGCAGCTGGAGCTGCTTCAGAGTGGTGGTAGGGTTATTCCCACAAGAGAAATTCCCACACAGAAAGAGACGTGGATTAATGGAATAGAATGCAGGATGGAAAACAACTCTGTTGCACATTTAGCCATCGATCTGTGATAGAGGGGCCAAAGCATGCTGGAGGAAACATACCCTCTTTAGCAAAAGGTGCTGGGAAAACTTCCTATCCCTATGCAGAAGATTGAATGTAAACCCATCTCTCTCACCAGGTACTAAACTAAGATCAAAATAGAGCAAAGATTTGAATATTAAATAATCTGCTGGAAGGTAAAATAGGTAGACCTCTTGAAGTAGACTAGGACTTTCTGAAGAAAAAATTACACAAGAAACAGCAAGAATCATGGGATTATATCAAATTGTTCTACACAACAAAGGAAACAATGGGGAGAAAAATCTGCAGAGACTAATATCTAGAATATATAAAGAACACAAACAAGTAGAACCCTCAGAAGTAAGACTCAATCAAAACATGGGTAACTAAAATGAATGGATACTTTTCAGAAGTACAAAAGGCCAGTGAATACCTGAAGACATATTCACCATCTCTGGCCATTAGAGAAATGCAAATTAAAAACAGATTCCATCTTACTCTAGAAACAAATGACTATCATCAAGAAATCAAATAACAGATGCTGGTCAGGCATGGAGAGTGAAAGAACCCTTCTATACTGTTGGTGGGAATGTAAACTAGAAAGTCCACTATAGAGATGAGTATGAAGATTCCTCAAAATCTAAAACTAGTAAGTCTGTTTAATCCACTCTTCCCCATTTTAGGTATCTTCTTGAAAGAGTTAAAGGCATCACATTACAGTGTTACATGCATGCCCATGTTGTAATGGTACAACTCATACTAAATCACTAAGTCTTGGAAGCATTCTATATGTCCATCAACAAACAGATGGGTAAAGAAAATGCGACATTTATACACAATGTAGTACAGTGTCATAAAGAAGGCTAAATTTGAGTCATTTTTCAAAAATGGATGCATTTTGAGACCATAATATTAAGTGGAATAAATCAGTCACACAAGCTTATTTATCACATACCTTCTCTCATACGAGAAACTCAAAGTATAAATTCAAGAGAAAGCCCAGTGTTGGTGCATTTCTATAATCCCAGCACCTGAAAGGCTGAGGCAGACTGGCCATGAGTTTGAGGCCACCCAGGGTAGACATGGTGAGTTTAAGACTGGCGTGAACTGTGTAGTCAGACTTTGTCCTGGGAGGAAAATTTTTTTTTGCAACAAGAAATGAAACAAAAAGGAGACAGGGTTTGGAGGGGGAGGAGGCAGACATAACAAAGTTAAGATGTATATATATATATGTATGAACTCCCAATAATGGACTGCTGACATGTACAAAGGAAAAAAATCATAGAAAACTAGAGAGAACTCAGATTTAAGTGGTTGAGATTTCCAAGAATGGTGTGCTTAATCTAGGGTGATCAGTCTACACTATAAGGGATGCTTACATACAGAGGGCTGACTTTGGGGCATACCTAGCACAATTCAGTGCTTCCAGCAAAATTCATATCCATAAAAGCTTGTAAGAGTTTCATGATAACCAAGAACTGAGAATCATTCAAGTGACAGTCATCTCCAAGATGTATAAGTAAATGGTGAAAGTCACCAACTGGATGAAGACATGGCAATTAAAATTTCTGATTTCATGCGACAGGATGAATTAATTTTCCTAGAAAAAGCAGTTGAGTGCTCTACCAACTGCAGTCTGTGGTTTGGGGTTGCTGTCTGCCTTCTAAACCAAAGTGGATGTCTTTTGGAAAAGTACAGTCATTATCTTTTCTGAAAGAAAAAGTCTTCATGCATGGTTGACAGGTTTTTGCAAGGGTTACGTAGGCAAGCGTGGCAGCCTCGTTAGCCGGTCACTGGTGGTGAGTCCATGGCACTTGTGCTGCAGTGGGTGCACGCATCCATGGCAGCTGTGAGCCAAGTTCCCAAGCCCCCCGAGCAGCTCAGCGTTGGACAGCAGCACCTGTAGGGACAGTGCTGGCGCTTTGTGATAAATCAGTGGGTTTGGGGTTGCAGTTTGGGCACTCAGTCTCTAAAAGTTTCACTATCAGTGGTCTAGGTTGTCAGATGAGGTCAGTGATTATAACCAGAAAATCCACAGTGAGGCCTGCTTACCTCCAGAACTTATCACTGTTATCTCAACCTGGGTTTCATGACGGTTATAGACGTAGACTCCACAACAATAGTAATAGCAAAAGTATAGTCTGCCACCACACACAGAATCCTTGAGTGCAGTGACATGTCAAGCACAAAGTAGTATATACTGTAGAATTATATTGACACGCTCATCACCAGGGAAACCTAATATATTGTTATGTGATGAAGAATGAGACATTGATCATATTTGTGAATTATGAGCTGAGAAGACACATTTGTGCCTGAAAGGTATTGGGAATATTTCTCTACATGGTGAGGAAACACTTGGGGAACATGTAAGGAATTTTCAAGCCATGTACCAAAAATCTGTCTACTAAAGTAATGTCATTGATTTATTCATATAAAAGATTAATGTAATCAATTAGTATTACACAGGAAACAGCATGCCTTACATGAACCTATCAGATTGAAAAGGAGAGCCTCATTTGGGCTCACAGTTTCGGAGGTTACAGCCCATGGTCTGCAGTTCTGAATGCAGAAAGAGCAGAACAGAGGGGCATGGGCAAGCACAGCTGCTAATACCATGTCAGCCACAAGCAAAGAGAGAAGATGGGAGCTAGGGACAGGAATACACCTTGTCAGGGACCTGCCTATAAAGAAGCCAAGCATTGGTGGGTGTTTTTGCCTCTACAGTTCTGTTCCTTTAAGTCCAGCATATCTGTCAACGAGAGTTTAGCTGCACATGACTAGACCAGTTCAGTGTTTCAGTCTTCCCCTTGTAAAAAGGGTCTTAGCTGTAAGACTCCTGTGTTAGGAAAACAAAAAAACAAAAAAACAAAACACCTGGATTAGTGGTTGCTGTTCAAGTTATGTATATTTTTGTTGCTTTATGTTTTTTCTTCCTGTCCTTGGTTGGGGTCTTTTGCAGGTACCCACAATAAAAGTTCTAGGACACCACAGGAGTATGGGAGCAGTAGAGCAGAATTTAGGGACTTTCTGTACTTTAGATGACAGCATAGTCACTTGCCCACCTCAGACAACTGATCATAAGGGTTGCAGGCACAAGGTGGTGAGGTAAGGACTTTTCCAAGTGCTGGAGTATGTGGTCACCTGAGTTTCGAATTTGGTATCCAAGCCTCATTCTCAGAGATTGTGTTTAAAACGGTCTGAGTGGCAAGTAGATATCCCTAGGTTTTTCCAGTTCAAAGGGAGGTGGAGGCACAGGACTAGGTTCACATCACTGTCCATGATTTATGATACACACTTTTAAAAATTTTTTTAAAAATTTTATTTTAAATATAGTTAAATCCAACAAAACAGAACAAAGTCAATTAAAACAAAGCAGTTGAACTGGTACAGAACTTCAAAGCAGGATACTAGGAAAACAATAGCTACTCTAGTATAGCTTGTTAATGTCACAATAGTTGACCATTCCATCAGGTATAGTAAAATCAAACGAAAACCAAAACAATAAAATCAATCAAAACAGTATTGAATAAAGCAAAACAATCAGAATAAAGCAAAACAGAACAATATTGGGCCTCCTAGTAGAATGGAATCCCCCATATTTGCTACATTGCATGCTGTCATCCTCCCAAGAGATGCTCAGACTGCTGGCCCCAGGCCTTCAAAATCAACCAAACAATACAAGCATTTGGTTGCTTTATGTACCTTAGTTGCCATCAACTTAGCTGGTCCTCCGAACCAGCAGGTTGCTTATGGGGTGGTAGGGAGGGGTGGTGGGTGGTGGTGGTGGTTGATTCTCAGCACACATGCCGGTAGGCCCATGGGAGGTGCAGATCTTTCTCTTTCTGAAATCCGCACTGCTTGGGCTGCTCACTAGGAAGGCTGGCTAGTTGTCTTCTGGTTGGATCCTCCCTGACCCAACATGGTGGGTTCTTGGGAGGCGCTGATCTTTCCCTTCCTGGAATCTGAGCCCCTCACACTGCTCACCAGGAAGCCTGGCTCATTGTCTTCTGATTTATGATACACGTTAAAAAACAAGTTCTCTGAACCACTGTCTACAACTCAACTGACTGCACTGAATAAAGGGAAATTTGTTACATGCTGTTACTAAGGTAAAATACTGCACTTCTCACAATTAAGATCCCTAGTGTTCCTTTGGGTGGCACTCGGTAGCAGCAGTCATAGGTTATAACAACTTGCAATTTGGCTTATGGTTTCAGAGGTTTCAGTCCATGGATGGTTAGTTCCAAAGCAGAAATATGGTGAAGGAACAAAGCTATTTACCTATGATGGACATGAAGCAGAGCATAGCGAAAAGGTATACCACAGAGGAAGGAGCCAGGGATCAGACATGCTACCTGAGGTCATGCCCTCATAACTGATTTCTTCCAACTAGGCACACTTCATTCACTCACTGATTCATTCATTCATTGATTGTGATAAGGTCTCACTATGTAGTTCAGACTGGACTTGAACTCACTAGGTATCCTGAGCTGGCCAAAAACTTTCAGTGATCTTCCTGCCTAGGTCATCTGAGTGATGAAATTAGAGGTATGCATCACTATGCCCACCCTAAGCCCACTTTCTAATAGGCACACAACTATGAACTTATCATGAGATTACCAATCACCCTTCTGAAGGTTTTTTATTTATTGTTGAGACAAGGTCTCACTATGTACTTCAGGTTGGCCTTGCATTCACTATGTAGGCAAGCTGGCCTTACATTCCTGGTAATGCTCCTTACTCAGCCTCCAAGAAGGACAGTAAACTCACAAAACTTGAGCTACTCAGGAAGAACAAGTTGTCCTCTTCCTACAGGCAACGAAGAACTGAGAGACCCTGGAGTCACTGACGATGAGCACAAAGGGGCTGAATGCTGGGAAACAGGAAGCCACCAGCACAGAGGTGTTCAGTATCCACTGGCCACGATTTGAAACTAGAGTCGCCCAGATGGTCAAAATAGTATAGGACGAATAAAAGGTAGCAAAGGAGCTCGCCAGGATCAGGATGGTGCGTGTGGCCCTGGCCTCATGGGAAGGTCTAGGGGACAGGCTGTGGCTGTGGATGTGTTGGACTCGCTGCCTGTGCCTGTATAGCACCAGGACCATGGAGCTGCTGGCCCATATCATGAAGCCCACACTGATAAAGTCAAGAGAGAAATATAAGAGTGTTTGCAATGAGCTATGTCTCTCTGGCATTGTCCAGGAACAGTGTCCACAATAGATTTTCACTGTAATGTTTTTGCAATTCAATGGACCATTCACTATTACAGCAACACATGAATTTATCAAGAGATTCTGAATCCAGCATAGGAAACAGCAGAAGCCAATGAACCTTAGGGACTGAATCTTGAGCTCCATCCATCTACAAATACTGGGGTTGAGCTTAATAGCCTGGAAGCCATTGAGAAGGCAGACAGTGTGGAAGGAAACCCCTGTGCCTACTCTGTGAAAATAGAAGACAAGTTTACACCCAGCATGACCCAGGAAATACTTCCATCCAAAAGCCACTATCGTTTGAG
>RJWM01033188.1:0-20812 GCA_004363535.1 Dasyprocta punctata | reverse complement strand
CCTCCCCCCTCCCCTCCTCCTCCTCCACTTCCTCCTCCTTCTCCTCTGGAGTGAAGAGGCCTTGGCTTGCTTTTTGCTCCACAATTAGAAATGGGTCTTTGTCCCCGCCCCAGCAGGAAGCTTTTGTCTGGCAGGAGGAGAAAGAGCCAGAGACGCCACAGAGGAACCCCAGATGCCACATGTTCCGTGGCCCCCCTAGCACGCCTGCCGGCCTGCCAGAGCCCAGGTGGACAGGAGGCTGCGGAAGCCCTGGCCACCCACCGTGCAGGACTCCGGAGGCCTGGCACAGGGGCCTGGCACCCCCGGGGGGAGTGGTGGCGGCTGTCAGCGCCGCAGAGAAAAGCATCCGAAGGCACAAGAATAGCCCAACCACAAGACAAGAAGGCGCTCCTTGTCCCTGGGACATTGTCCTCCTCCCTGAAGTGGCGGGGACCACATGCGGGGAGCCACGCTTTCCTGGAATCGCCTGGAGCAGGCTAGTTCCCAGGTAGCTGGACTTCCCTCCAGGAGGCCCAAAGGCCTGGGCTGCTGGGACTCACAGGAGGGGTCCCCAACTGTGCTTGTCCTTCTGATGTCAAGGAAACCCCTGCCTCCTGCTGTTGGCGATGGTAAGGAGCCATTCATGCGACCACCCATCAGAGGAGGGTTCCTACTTTTATTATGTGAGATCCACAAAAAAAAAAAAAAAAATGTTGGCAGAGCCTGGATCCCACTGTGAACCAACCACAGAGACTTCAGCTTTGGCCCTTGTCACACAAACTTGTGCCTTTCATAGTCTGTTAAATAAGCCTGGAGCACCCTGGTCTCAGGCCTCCATCTAGGAATGGGGGTGGGAGAGCAAGCCATCTAGTTTCCATCTGCCTGGTTAACAGTGAGCCAGGAGAAAAGCCGCAATAAACAAAGGCAGCCTGATTGACACCAAGACAGCAGGCCCAGTTCTGGGGTGGCAGCTTCTTCCTCCGGGCTGTTGGAAGGCCACTTGGGGGGGGTGGCCTCTCAGTGTGGCCCGACACAGACAGATCTGGGCCTGCGGCACAGACAGCACCCTACAGCCAAGGCCCCAGGGTGGCACCCGGGACAGGCAGCATGGCAGAGAGACTGTAAGCCGGGGAGCAGTGTTGGTGGCACTGCAGGGTGGCAGCGGCGTAGTGTGTGGCGCCCTCGGTCAGGATGGGGCTCTGGACTAGATTCTAAGGGGAGCGGGAAGCCAGGGGAGTCGGCAGCAGAGCAGGGCGCCACCTGATCTCTGTTTTCCAAAGCCCATGCGACAAGGGGAGGGCACAGAGGGGCCCTGCGAGGTCCCTTCAGCCCAGCCGGTGAGGGTTCTGGCTGGACGAGGGTGGACAGCAGTGGAAGGGGCTCGGGGAGCTGAACTTGCCAGCTTAGGAGGGTTGCAGCAGGGAGGATTGAGGGGTTGCAAAGAAGCGTAGGTGTGGGGCTGCTGCTCAGGGGCAGAGCGCTTGTCTAGCATGCAGAAGGACTGGGGTTCAAGCCCCAGCACTGAAAGATGGAGAAGGAATTGGGGCTTAGGGACAAGAAGACAAATACAGTACTGCGTGTCCTCCCGCATAAGCAGAAACGAAAACATAGAAATATGGAGGAGATAGAAATGCTTGTGGCCTTGATTCGATCATTACACATCATATACATGCATCGAATGATCACACTGCAGCCCATAAGTACCTACAGTTAAAAATGACTAAGAATAAAAAATCAAGAAGCCCCAAAGGAAGAATAGTTGTATTCTGCTTCGAGGTAGAGTGCAGATTAAAAGGACTCTCGAGGTTCATCTTAGGTCCGTGAATTTCTTGAGAGCTGTGTATTTTGGTCAGCAGGCAAAACAAGCGCAGCCAACTGAGGCCTGTAGGGTACAGTATCCCCCCTCCTCTTTCAGGCTTTCTCCCGGTTCGTACTAAATTCAGATGCCGAGCTTTAGGCTCCTCCACTGAGTTCAAGTCCTGCTTCGTCTTGTGGCTGAGGTTCATGTCGAAATCGCTTGATGGGCAGAAAAAATAAAAGAATCCCAGAGACAGAGAATCATGATTTGCTATTTTACGTAACAACGTGATGATGATAATGGCTTTAATTTTACGAATGCAGAATATAACACCACAACATTACGGAGAGCCAACTTGGACTTACATAGAAGCATTTTACTTTTCCACTCCTGGGAGAAATCCTATTGTTTTTATTTCCCTGGAGAGGAAGCCAGGTATGAAACTTGAGGTCTAAAGGCACCGCTACCTTTCTAGCTCTCTGCGACCTGTAACAGAGGTCACCAAGCCAGGTCGCCAGGCAGTGGCCCGTTGCCCAGGGAGGAGCAGGCCATGGGCCTAACCTTGGGCTCTACTTCCTAATTTTCCTGAAGCTGTTCTACTTTTATCTGTTTTGGGTTTTGAGGTTCTGGGCTAGATTCTCTTGTAATAGTAGATTGTGTCACTCAAAAACATTTTTAGACTCCTGTTGGCTCCATGGTCCCGGGTATTGTCTTTGAAGCTACAGTAGCTGTGCCGTGCTTTAAATTGCCTGAGGTTCTTTGAAAACTACAGACTTCAGGGTCTCACCCACAATCCAGCTGCCTCAGATGCCTTGAAATTTGTAGTTCTCTCACACAAACATTAAAACTACATACACCAAAGTCTCAGAATTATCATTTGGTTCGTATGCTTAGTTTTTCATACTTTTGGGGGTATATTTCAGGAGCATCTTGGAGTAATAAAGAGAGAAACTAATTTGATCTTCTTGCATAAATTTGAAATGAAATAACAGAGTATAATTCAGGACTCAGTGATGTACAGGGGGATAATGCCTATAGGGTTAATGTTTGTTATTCGTGTATTTAAGAATAGTGCAATTACACTAAATCAAAATACTGGAAAAGGATGGATTGGGGTTTGAGCATGTGAGTGGATTCTCATGTCTGTTTGCTGTCGTGGGAAGATCTGGGTGGCGGTCAAGGTTGTGCCTCCTTCATCAGGAAGCTGGACCTCAAGGGGGTGAACCAGACTCGTGTTTTCACAGAGTGAGGGATGTTTCAGGTCTAGGAGCTGCTGTAGGTGGAGGGAGGAATCTAATCTCCATGCAAAACACAGTGTTGTCTCTTAAGGCTTGGGTCTTGCATGTCATCAAAAGGCCACGAGTTGAAGGCTTGATCATCAGTCTGAGGTGCTGCTGGGAGTTGGGAGGACTTTTAGGAGATAGGGTTGAGTGGAAGGAAGTTAGGCCATTGAGATGTGGAAGGAGGTTAGGTCATTGGGCGTGACTCCAACCTGTCTTTTCCCTCTCTCTTCTTCCCAGCTATGATGTGGTGTTCAGCCAATTTGCCATGTGCTTCTGCTATGATTCTCTGCCTCACTACATGACCAAAGTGATGGGCCCAGTGGCCATGGACTGAAACCTCCAAAACCATGAGCCAAAATAAATCTACCCTCCTTCTAAATTGATTATGTCAAGTGTTTTGTCCCAGAGACAGAAAGCTGACACAGGTTCTTTTGTATCTATTTCCTATGTTAGGGCCCTAAGTAAGATGTCAGTCCCCAAATATTTCGTATTGAGACATAAAAAATTAAAACCAGTTTGGGCTGGTAGTCAAGTGTGTGACTGTTGACATCCACGTTCACAGCAGCCAAAAGGTGGAACCAGCCTCCCCCAACCAGGGCTGAGGTATAAACACAGTGTGGCATATCCCTCTATGACCATTAATTCTGATATGTCAGCTTCACTGGATTAAGAAATGGCCAGTAGATTAGCACAACACAGTGGTGTGTCTAGGTGGGTCATGGAGGTGTGACCTTGGGTACTATACCTGGTTCCTCACCCCTTCTTTTCTAGTGCTGTCCCCGCTGCTCTACTTCCTGGCCTCCATGAACACAGCAGCTTTCTTCCACCAAGCCTTTCTACCATGATGTTCCAGTCATGGAGCCTGCTGACCATGGACTGAATTCCCCCATACTGTTAGTGAAATTAAACCACTCCTCTAAATTGCAGGAGCCAGGTATTGTGTCCCAGAAACTGGAAAACTGACTAACTTACCATACAAGGGATTGTGTTCAGCAGCCGAAGGATTGGCATTTGAATATGTGCTTCACCATGGATAAACCACGGAAACAATGTGTTGAGTGAAATAACCCAGGTGCAGAAAGACTGATATTGTACAGTTTTCTTTGTATGATGCACCAAAAACAGACAAACTCCTAAAGGAAGGAGGAAAAGAGCAGTGCCAGGGGTGAGAGAGGAGAATGGGGACAGGTGAGAAAGGAGAAGCATTTTCTGATGTGTCCACAGCTCTTGTTGGGAGTGATGAAAAGGCTATGGGTCCAGGCAGCAGTGATAGTTACACAAGACCATGAGGGAACTGAATGCCACTAAACTGTCCACTTTCAAGGAGTTGAAGTGATAAATATTATGCTCTGTGCATTTTGCCACCAAAATAAATAGATAGATAGGTAGATAGATAGATAGACAGACAGACAGATAGAACTCTCTGCTAGGCTCAAATCCCAGCCCTGTGCTTACTGCTCTGTGACCCTGGGTGAGCAGTTGGCCTTTCTTGGCCCGTTTTCTTTTTATTATTTGTCAAGTGGGGATTTTTTATTTTTTGATATTGGGAATTGACCCCAGAGCCTTTGCACTGAGCTACATCTCCAGGCCTTTTTTTATTTTGACAGAAGTTTTTGCCAAGTCACTAAATTGCCAGGCTAGGTTCAAACTTATGATCCTCCTGCCTCAGCCTCCCAGAGTGGTAGGATTACAGGCATGTACCACCATACCCAGCAAGTGAAGATTTTTGTGCACTCATTTTCTCCTCTATAAAGTGGAGGTATAGTAGGATCGGTCTTGCAGAAGCACTGTGAGAGATCACCAGTACATTCTAGACCCTGGATCTGACGTGTCCGTGTCCGTCATGTGCTCAAAGGAAGACGCTGTTGCTGGTGTTGTTGTTGATAAAGTTCTTCCATATCCATATGCTGGGATTTACCACAGTGGCTGTAAGCAAAGAAGATCCTCCGAGTCAGTTTCAAAATGGCTGACCTGACTATCACAAAAGAGTCTAGAAGATTCTTTGGCCTCAGGTTGTGGGCACTTCTGACATGTCAGACACCACAGAGCATGACAGACTTTCAGACTCCTAGCACATCCTTCTAGGGACATTTTCTTCCTTAAAAATGTCTTAATGAAGTTGGGCCTGGTGGTATGTGCCTGTAATTCTGGCACTTGGAAGGCTGAGTAGGAAGGCCTGGGAATCTTAGCAAGATACGACCCCAAAACAAAACAGGGTGGGCTGGGCACATAGCTCAGTGGCTCAGCACTCCTGGGTTCAGTCCCAAGTAGCAAATTATTTTTCTTTTGTTTTGAAAAGTTTCAAACAAACATTAAATACTAGGAATAATATCATAGACCAACCCACCCACCATCACTTAGATTCAACTTCTGTCAACTGTATGCTATGCAGGCTTCATCGTTCCTGAATTTTTCCTTTTCTTTTCCCCTCCCCAACCCAAATCATTTTAAAGCAAATTCTGGATATTTTTATATCATTCAAATCCTATACATCTTCCTGCATATCTCTTTAAAATATTTTTATAAAATTAATACTAGTCAGGCTTGAATGGTGGTACATACTTGAAATTCTAGAACTCAGGATGCTGAAACAGGAGGATTACAAGTTTAAGGATACCCCGGGCTGCATAGCAAGAACCTATCTCAAAAACAACAGAGCAACAAACCAAAAACCCTAAGCCCCACATAATCCCATGATCACATCTTATGGGAATAGCAATAATTCTTTGGTATGATCAAATACTCAATTCACAAATTTTTCCAGTTGTATGAAAAATGTCTTTTTACATTTGGTTTCTTTGATTTAGGTTTCTAAGGAGGTTGTCCTCTTTCACTGGGTTGCTGTGTCTCTGAAGTCTTTCAACCTGTTCTTTTTTCTTCTCCATGTCATTGTGCTATGATCTTACTGTTTCTGTCCCTTGGAAATTCATTGTTTGTAAGCCACTCAGTCAATGGGATTTTTGTTACAGCAGCCCACAGAGACTAAGGCAGACTGACTTGTGGATGAACCAATGCAGGGGTCCACGGTGGGGCCCACATTCCTGATTGGCCTATTTGCTTTCTCCGGTATCATTAACTTTCCCCTCAGACCTTCAACTTCCTGTGAACCAGAAGATAATTTGAAAGACTTGACTGGATCCAACATCAACACTTTTGCTAAGAGGTGTTCATAGGTGGTGCTTCCTATTCGATCACATCATGTTAGGTATTTTTTAAAGCAAAGGAATAAAGTAAGAGAGGAAGAAAACCTAGCTCTATTTTAGGGAAGAGGAGCCCAGATGGATTCCAACTGATCTGGAATTTATTACTCTATTGTTCTAGCTCCAGAAATTCCACCAGTCTTTTGGGTGAATAAATTCTCTTGTATAAAAGGCAAATACTTCTTGGAATGTTATAACTCTGGCAACTACTCACACCATAGTGTGAATAAGTCCTAGCAGTTCCCTTTCTTCCTAGCTAACTAGCTAAAATTAGTGTACACAAAAGGCAGGGGGGGCGGGGGCTTGGGTGAGCTGGCGCTCTGCAGAGCACCACCAAGAAAGCCCAAAGGCAGTGTTAGAATGCAGGGTGTTGGGAATTAGGACTTGGTGGCTGTGGCCCATCACCTGGGTTAAATGATGGTGACACTGGCCAATCAGGGAGGGACCAGGAAGCAAGAGAAAGAAGGTGGGTGGAGACGTGCTGCAAGGAGCCTGGCAGCCAGTCACGGGTATTCAGTCAGGGGGGTTGATTTGGGGGGCTGAGGAACAAAACGGAATTCTGGCCCCAGGAGCAAGATGGAGGTCCAGGAGCCTCCTGGGAGGTCCTCTGAAGAGAACAGCCCCACACAGCGTGAACCGGAAGGGGTGCACTGGCAAATAAGACCCAACCAAGTACCGCAGTCCCTCCAACTTAGTCTTGGGATGCTGCGGGGCTGAGGAGAGGGAGGGGCACCCTCTTCTTCCTTCTTCCTGCTCCTGGTCTTAGAAGCACCTCGGGCTTCGCCGGTGGCAGCAATAGCACAGATGAATTCTACCAGCTCGCAGGGGACACGAGGCGACATCCGCAGCACTGTTTGTGCAACAATGGGCTCTGCGTTCCGGGTTGTAACTGTCGCACCAGAAGTGTTGGCTGATCCTGAGTCCTTGCTTGCAAAAATCAGCAGGAAGGGATCCCACATAGTCAGACACTAATCTACAAGGAATGGTTTGAGCAAACTGCGGACACAACAGCAAATAAGATAGACAAGGTCCCTCTTCTTAGGACTTCATGTCCTGTTGGTCATGTGTAAAAGGAAGATGGCAGCCAAGATGTCAAACAAAATTTGCTATCACTGCACTTCTGAAACAGAACTGTGAGTGACAGCTGGGTCAGCTTCTGACTTCCGGGACTGTTCTTTTGTTCCCATCAGCCGTCGTCTTCCCGTCTCCCGCTTTGACCCTCAAAACCTGTTGTGTGGCACTGCCTAGCGCTATACAGTGAGGAAGGACCTGCCCAAATCCAAGACTTTAGAAGCAGTATCTCCTTTTTAGGCTTAGAAAGCGTAAATTAATTGAGACTTTGTAATATCTTCCCGTCTTCCACCCAAAGCGCTCATGGGTACAATCGCTTTGTGCTCTGCTGCTGGGAACCCCACGCCTTCCAACTGCAAGGCTAAGGTGATGTTCTGGACAGCAGAGCACCCATGCAGAGAAATATCTGTGCGAGGGAGCTGTGGAGGGCTGAGATGGCCCCATTAGTAGGTGTCAGAGCTGGGGCACAAGTCCATGGTGACTAGTGCCAAGCTACGTGCCCTTCCAGGCATGTCACACTGTTTCCTCCTCTTCTTTTTCCGGACAAGGAAACTGAGGCGGAGGTTCCTAAGCACTTATCCACAGCTGCTAAATGCATTATGGTAGGCATGAGCTCAACCCAATTGCAAATTCCACTTTTTCTTCAGGACGCAAATTCCCTTTATGGTCACAACCACGGGTGTCAGGTGGTTGCCCAAGTGTAAATTGGGTATCCATAGAATTCTGGGGAACTGTCGCTGTCCTTTGTTTTAAATATAACAGCAGACTCCACCACAGGAGAGGGGCCCCTTCCAGCTGCGAGGGTCCAGCAGTCCCCAGGACCGCATGGCCTCAATGGGCTCTCCAGTTTCCAGACCCAGGATTCCCCAACCCTCTTCTTGGGGGATTCCACCACAGCTGCCCAGAGGAGTGTGTTTCTCACTAAGGCTCCCTTCTGGGGTGTTGGCTCCCCAGGACCCACCTCATCCTCCAGCTACCTGACACCAGGTGCAGGTAGAGCTCTGTCCACAAGAGAGAAGCCTGGGCCAAGACTTCCTCACCTCCACCTGCCTGCTGGGCATCTCCACCTCATGCCCTCTGTGGTCTGGTCTTAGTTGGCTTGAGCTGCCCCAACCAAATGCCAAAGACTTAGGCAGCTGAAGCAAGAGAGTTCTGGAAGCTGGGATGTCCAAGACCAAGGTGCTGGCTTAACCACTGTTCCAATGGTCCTAATGGCTCCGTCCTTCTAGCCTCATTTAACCAGAGTTACTTCCTTACTTCTGATACAGCTGCACAGGGGCTAGAGGTTCAATCCATGAGTTTTGAGAGGACCCAATAGCAGGCCTGATCATCAACATGGCTAATCCAATCCACCCTCCTCTCCTCAAATCGGGGATACTTCTTTGTTCCCTTGGTGGCAATTCTTTTTTTTTTTTTTCAACTTTTTAAAATTTAGTTTTAAAGGGAATAAAACAGAACAATAAAACAAGCTGAAACAGTGATAAGACAGTAGGAAATCTACAATAGTTACTATGTTGCATACTGTAGACCTCTTAATAGTTGCTCGGTTTTAAGCTTGCAAAGTCAATCAAACAATACAGTTCCTCTGAATCAGCTGGTTGCTGGGGGAAGGGACCGTCTCCTCTCCCCAACCTGCACTCCACCTGGCTCACAGGCTGGGGCTTAGCTTCTTTCCTTGTTCTCCCCAATCCGTACTCCCTTTGGGTGGCCATGTGATGCTCCCAGTCATCTAGCAGGGTATTTTTGCTGTCTCTTATTCCAGATGTCCCACCCACCACCTGTCGTCTGAGTGTCTTCCTAAAACACCACTCACACCTGATCATCCCCATCTGTCTCCAGCTGCCATGCTCAAACACCTGCAGGGGCTCCCCTTTGTCATCCCCATAACATGGAAGCCTGTCCCACCATGTGACATCCCACAGGATGGTGCCAAGCTGTCTTCCCCACCACGTCCTTGTCCTCTAGTCAAGCTGCTGCAATCCCACTCCTCTTGTCTTTTCCTGTGTCTCCTCTTCATCTCCACTCTCCCACCATCTATCTGGGGGATTTCTGCCCTCCCAAGAAAAGTTAAAATTCAGTACCCTCGAGACGCCTTCCCTGGTGATTCCAGCTGGAAGGGACCCCTTCCTCCTTGACCCCTTGATTTGGTTAGAGACATCTTTGATGATAAATGACAGGACTCAGATCACAGCATATGGAACCTAAAAGGGGATGAGTTGGCTCATGAAATTGGGAAATCTGGACTTTCCACAGATCCCAGAAGGGAAGGTGTCAGCCTCTTACCTTTCATCACTCTGGGGGCCGCCCTTGCCCTTTCCTGCTGCAGACAGAGAAGCTCTATGTCATCGGGAGGTCGTGGGGAGAAGAGGATGTGGTCCCAGTCAGCCACTACCTCCCGCTACCCCAATTTTGTGGTTCCCACATGAAAGAGAACCTCTCCCTAGAGTCCCAGAGAGCGAAGCTGATTAACCAAGTCAGGACCCTGTGCTGTCCCAGACCAGCTGCTGACAGCAGATAAAGGTACGGGGTCAGCCAGCAGGGGCCACAGAACTATGATGGGTGTCCAGCCAGGGATGGTGTAGGGAAAGAATGCGTGGCAGGTGAAAGCAAGCGTCCACTGTGCCTCTTGTCCTTACAATGGACCTTTGTGTGTTTGTAATTCTCTCTGCACACAGCTATGTGCACCTCACACGCCAGACTTGAATTGCTTGGGCACTGTGGAATGCGTCATATGGATAGCTTCGGTCCTCACCTAGCCAAGGGCCTGACCCACGCAGCTCAGGGAATGATACTAATCAGGATACTAGACACGCAGACAGTCTTGCTTCCTCTCCGCTGAGCCTTCAGCCTACTCTTGGTCAGGGGGAAAAGACACAAAGCAGGGGCCACTGTGTTCTCCAAATGGCACATTATGGGGCCCCCCAGGAGTCCTCGGATCTCTCCTTAAGAGAATCACCAGGGCCCTGTGTTGTCGCATCCTTGCTTTGATCTCTTTCATACAAATTGAAATTTCCTAGAACATAATCTGAAGAAAGTGTTTTGAGGGTTTTAAAAAGTTTGAATGGCACTGTGCTGGGGGAAGAAAACTCCACAGACCAGGAGCTCTTCGTCCTTCATTTGAGAGCCCCCCAGTCAAATAAGTTTAGGACACTTCGCTTCCTCCAGGCTCTTCCTGGAGTGCAAGAATGCATATTAGCAGATTAAATGCTCTGAGAAGTCCCGCAGCAAGGAATAACTTCTTGGATTTGTTTGACTCACCGATTCCCAAAGTGATTTGATCATAAATCCTTTCGTCTAGTAAGGACTCATCGGCATCCCGCAGTGTTCCGAGCTCCTAGGAGGGGGATAGCTCTGCACTTCCTCTACCCCTGCACTCGTAGGATTCCTATGGGAAGTGGCTGAAGGAAGTGGGGAAGAGGACCCTGGAAAGAGGACCCCAATCATGATCCCTAAATCTCTGGAAGGCCATCCTGAGGCTGAGGTGTGTTGGCCCTAAAATAAAGTCTGCTGTAAACACCTATGCCCTCCACTTGCTGGTGAAGCAGGAATCAGCGTGGTTCTCCCTTACAACATTTCACGGGTGTCTAAAATCCTAAACAACTTTGCATCCTTCGATTGAGGAGCTCTGTCTGAAGGAAAGAACAACACAGATGTCTAGAAAGAAAAGGCAAGGACATTCACCAATTATTGCTTATTATGCTGGGCACAGAAAACCGTCTTAATCTGCAGGTAAGGGACAGACAAACACAACCTCAGCACATTCACACCACGAAGACGGGCAGCCACTAAACAGGACGCGACATAGTGCCAAGATGCCCAGGGAGCAGGTTATGGACTATGATGTGGGCTTTGTAAGTGGAGACCATTTCTTTCTTAACACAGCTGCCCAAAGTCAGCACTTCCAAACTTGTTAGGCTGAGCTACCATTGTGCTCCTTGCAACCTGCTGCAAGTTTTATACTTTCGTAAAAAAATAAGCAAAAAAGCCAAGGCAATGGCAAACAGCCGCGGAAGTTTATGGGCAGTTTCTGTGGCCATCTCTTTGTGCAAGACGCAGACCACAGTTTGAATTGCCCTGTCCTATATCTTGTGCGTACTTACATTGCTGGGCGGAAATGCAATGGGAAACCTTGCCAGCAGCAGTTTTTCTGTAAATGGTAAATTAAAGGTGACCATTTGTTTTCTTTTTTCTTATCTGCATTTTACCTTTTCTACAGCAAAGATGCCTTCCTTGGGTCAGAGACACTCGAGGTGTCCGAGGTGGGGCTGGGTGTGTGTTTAGTGAGGAGGCTGTACAGGTCAGTCTGCAGCGGTGAGAAGCCAGGAGCGGATGGTCAAGGCGCCTTCCACTGTCCAGACAAGACCTTGGCTGCCTTTGTAGGACTTGACATGGGGCAGAGGCTTCCAGCAGCAAGAGCTAAGGCTAGAGGCTTCCAGTCTCCCTAAGTCTGGGATGATGGGCCCTGTCCTCATCCCTGCCACCCTGCCACCCCATCCTCATCCCTGGGCTTCGAGCACCCTTCCCTGCGCAGAGCCCTGTATGTGCCACCTGGAAAGCTTGGCTCCCAAAGCAGCGCCAAACCACCAGACATTGCGTCAGTGCATCTGAGCCGGGCAGAGCCACCGATGAAGTGACTGTCTGGCCCAGGCTCTGTCTGCCTACTCTGTGCCAGGCTCTGCGGAGCATTCCCAGGGACTGCCAGGCTGCTGGGCCACCAGTGAGGGCAGGAGGGAAAGAAGCAGGGGCAGCAAGTCATGGCAAGCAGGGGAAAGGGCAGGAAGCCTCCCCTCGCTGTGCCTGCTGGGGGCGGAGCAGGCTGTCCCCCAGGAAAGGAGTCTGCTTTGTTGTTTCCTAGGGAGAAGAAAGGGCGGCAGGATGAGTTTCCAGAAAGAATGCAGACCCCTTGCTGGGATGACAGGACTTCTGTGGCTCTGTGGTCCCCAAGCCCCTGGGCACAGTGGGCCAGGAGTCCCGGACAGACAAAGCTGGCTGTTCAGAGCCGCCACTCCTGGCCCTGGAGAGGGAGGGTGACTTTAGGTTTCTCTGTGCGTCCCTGAGTTTGGGCCCCTCACAGTCAGAGCACAGGCCTGAGGGTTTACGCTACTTCAGAGTTTTGCAACAACCCAGTGACAGGTGTTAGTGCTAATCCTGTTTTGCAAATGAGGAAACTGAGGCTCAGAGCAGTAAGTAACTGCACTGCCCAAGGCCACGGAGATGGCAGCAGCAGAGCCTAGCGCCCAGCAGAGGCCAGGCTGACAGCAAGGCGCCCAGCTGTCTGGACCAGGAAGACTGAAGCAGGTGGACACTGGAGCTGGTTTGTACTCACCGCCTTGTTGACAGCCTTGCGCATCCAGGGCCCCTGCACTGAGCTTCCGGTCTCCATCAAAAGTGCTGGAAGTCAGGCAATGCCAATGCGCTCATTGCAATAATTGGGGAAGCTCCTACCCCGGAATGATCAGCATCTTCAGAGGGAACTCTGGGAGATCGAAGAACTTCAAAGGAATAAACATCGAATGGAATTCCAGGCATGGTGGCATCTTCCCCTCCGGCGTGCTTCCCGGGGCTCCCACAGTCATCATAGCCAGCCCTGCCCCTATTATAGGCAGCCGAATTAGATAGAAATCATTATGCAGCCAGAAAGAGAATGGTCACCTGTCAAGGAAGTCAGCAGAAAAATAAAGACATCAGAATCATGAGTGGAGGGGCATTTGAAGAACACCAGGCCTCAGGATAGAGGTGCAATGGCCAGGCCTGCATCCCTTCCCTAAGGGATAAGCAGTAACTTGGAATTACACAGTAATTAGCACCACGTGGTCTGAGAAGTCTAGATAGGCATCAGTTAGTCCCCCAGGTGGATGACCAGAGCATCTGGACCCATCCCTTCCCAAAAACGCCTTTGTTCTTTCCAGGTACACTTGCTCCATGCCCGACTGCCTATTGGACCAATATAGCTAAGCGGTTGTACTTGCAACTCTATAGTTTGATGGCAGCTTGACTCATGCTGTATCTAAGGTGTGACTTTGCTGCATTCATTACCACTGGCAAAGGGCCTCGGTGAACCCACTTCCAGGACCCCTCCTGTCTCTCAGGAGCTATTCCTGTTCCCCAATAAACCTTTCCTGCTCTTAACCTCCTTTGTCCTGTGCAATTCATTCTACAATTTCAGGGGACACGAACTCGGCATATCTGACATCTAACAGGTTGAGTTATTTTTTTCCCCTATATCAGCTGCACTGGCCTGTTTTGATCTAGGTTCTCACCTGACTTCGCAGCTGCTATTTCATGTGTGACACTGGACAGTCATCTACCCTCTCTGAGCCTCGAGAACAAAGGACAGGGACTGAGAGTGCTGTGGGTCCCACCTGAATCCTGAATGGGACCCACCCGAGGGCACAGGCACTAACTGCAGGTTCCCAGGCCCCATCCAGCTCTAAAGGTGATGCTGCCTCCGGGGTAGAGCCTGGGAGCAGACTGGCCAGGTGCTCTGACAGGTGCTAGGGTGTGAGAAGCCCTGGTGTAGAGGATGCTTGTGACACAAGTTGGTGCACATTCCCTGGCTCTGGGTGCCTCTGTCCCCCTACCCCCAGGTTCACCTCACTGAGTGACAGAGGCTGGAACAGCAGCTACAGGATTTCAGCAGGTCAAGGGCTGGAGCCTGGGGCAACTGGAGCTCTGTGTGAGACCCCAGCCTGTGTCTTTGCTCCAGGCTGGACCTTTGTTCAGTCCACATTGGGCTGGGTCTGCTCCAGTTCCTCACCCTGTCTGTGCCTCCTACCAGGGGCACCCTAGCACCCCAGACCCTGCAGGGCTTGCCACAGGCCTGACCTCCCCCCACTTAGCCTGGGAACCCAAGCAGGTCTCCTGCAAATGTGCTTCCTGAGAGATGTCAGAGACAAGGGCCAGGTGCAGGACTGGGAACCAGCTGGGACGAGACACTGAAGCTGGGCTGTCCCATCTGTTGCATACTTGAGAGCAAGTCGAATCCTAGAATTCTGGCTGGGTTACCAGACTCACTGGGAATTTGGGTCAAATTCTTAGAAAGATACCAGAAACAATAATCAAGTGGGGGAGAGCAACTTATAAAATAGGATTTGTAAGTGCAACGTCCTCCTTGTCAATCATGTATTTCAATGAGTGCGTTTATGTGTGTGTGTGTGTGTGTGTGTGTGTGTGTCTGTGTCTGTGTGTGCATCTCTATCATCTCTATGTGTACGCAGTTGGGCCAAGCTTTAAAGCTCAGTCTCGACAAACTGCCCTCCCTTCACCTCCCAGCCACAAGTTTGGAGGCCCTCAGGGCTACTCTTCCTTCAGAACAGCTGGCTTCAAGCTTGGGAGATTCCCAAGGACTCTATCAGGTGCCACAGTTCTCCAGAAAGACAGAATGCTAGAGGGCACTGCCATTATAGTCACAGCTTTAGTATAGCAAAAGGATATGAATGGGAAGAGGTGCATAGGGTGAATGCCAAGCCCCCATCACCCCAAGGAACACATTACCCTTCTAATACTATGTATGGCAACACCCAGAGAGTGTCACCAACGAGGGGACCTCGCCAGAGCTCCAGAGTCCAGGGCTTTTATTAATGATAGCGGATGATTGATTGAATCATGATCATGTGGTTATAATTGATCCCCAAGGCCCTCCCTTCCCCAGAGGCTGGGCTGATGATTGGTAACTCAAAGTTTCAGTCCTCCAATCACATGAATCTCATGATTGGTCTTTGTATCATGGCCAGCCCCTACCTGGGTCATCCTGTTAGCATAAACTACCAGGGGACAACTAAGGGCCACTTCATTAGTATAAACTACCAAGTGTAGTCCAAAGGGCCACCCATGAATACCAGAGCTGTTGCTATCACTTGGAAAACTCCAAGCATCTGAGGTGATCTTCCAGGAACAGGGCCAGCCAAACACTTTATCATGAAATATGTATGTGACACAGAAAAAGAAATGGAAAGAGATCCCTCAGAATGTGAGTAGCAGTTCTCTCAGGGTGATGCAGTTGGAGTGTCACAGACACTGCAGTTCATTCACTGGTACCCATCCTTCTTCTTCCCCCACACAGTTAGATGTCATTGTCCAGCTTCTCTTGCAGCTAGGTATGGCCATGAATTCTGAACTCTGGCCAATCATTAAGGCTTGGGTATAAAACTTCCCCCAAAGGCTCATATGTTGAAAGCTTATTCTATTTATGGGTTCATAATCTGATGGGCTATTAGGAGGTGACAGAAATTTAGAAGGTAGGACCTAACTAAAGGGAATGGGTCATAAGCTACGCTCTGAGGACTGATGTCATCCCTTGTTCCTTTCTTCCCCTTCTTTCCTGTCTGCCATGTAATAAGTAGCTTTGTTTAGCCAAGGCTTTCTGCTGTGATGTTTCTGCCTCACCACTGGCCCAGAAGCAATGGACTGAGATCTCTGAAACTGTGAGACAAAATAAATCTTTCCTCCTTTAAGTTGATTTTCTCAAGTATTTTTTCACAGCTATGGAAAGCTGACTATCACACAAATGGAATAGGAGTAGAAATAAGGTTAAAATATATTGTGCAGCATAATTTTCATTGTCTTTTTTCCTACCAACTGGTTGCAAACAAAGCACCAGGGACCTACAGCATGTGACACAAGGATTTTGTGTGTGTGTCTGTGTGTGTGTGTGTGCACACATACATGTATGTGTGGTGCTATGGATTGAACCCACACTAGGCTAAGTGTTCTACCTTTTAGCAACATCTCCAGCCTTAGACTTCACATGCACAAAAATAATCTATTGTGTTAAGTCACTGATATTTGAGAGTTATTTATTAACCATAGGTAGTCTGCTCTAATTTGTATATGGACAATTTTCTTTTTTTTCTTTTTATTTTATTATTATTTTTTTTTTACAAATCCAAAACAGTAATATTATAGGTTTACAAAACAAGATGATAGGAATTTGACAATTGTTGCAATATTGCATACCATTACCTTCAAAAGGGTTGTTTAGATTAATAGATATAGACATGTAAAATTGATGTAAACATGTGAGTATTAACTGCTCTTTTTCAGTAACAAATACATTTAGTAGTATAGTCATTTTAGCTATCTTCTGTATACATATGTACAAATTTATGTCTAAGGAAAAAATTTTGAAAGCACCAGCAAAAACTAAAACTTCATCTACAAAGAAAAGCAATTCATTTTTTTAAAGATTTCAAGACCTATTTTTTTCAAGCAAAAACAAAAAAATGTAATTCAAAAAGCAAAATTGGATCCAAATATCAAATAATAAACATTCTCTTTTTCTTTTTCTCTAACTGTCCCAAGTAATTTTTATATGTACAGAGGTTTTGTTTGAGTTCTTCACACGGACAATTTTCTACTTCCCTCTTTATGCTACCTTTCTTAAAATTCCTCTATATCTATATCTGTGTCTGTATCTGTACCTATAAGTTATTTTTCTAAGAATACAAAGCAAATACTAAGAGTTTTCTTTTAAAGAAAACCTACAAAAATTAAGTTTAGATGGTTAGAGCAGAATAACTAAAAACTACTTTTGGAGAAAAATTTCATAGAAAAATTAGATAGCATAAGACCCTGTTCTGGAACTCCCTGCAGGCTCTGCTCTTCCTTGGACTCCCCGCCAGCCAGCTGGATTCTTCTTCGCAAGCCTCCGAGGGGAGGGAGGGACCCCAAAAGCTTCACCCCAGCTTGTCAAGTGAGCTATATCCTGGTCCCTTGGCCTGGGTCAGCTGTCCTGCCCCGGTTCCTCTGGGCAGCCACACCAGAAGGCACCATGGGAGTTGGGAAGCCCAGGCCACCATGATGCATGGGGGAGGGGAGGGACTGAGGCCCAGGCTATGGAAGGCAGCTGTAGCAGGACTGCAGCATCTCTCGTTTTGCAGTGCTCTCCCTAGAGCATGTCCTTGAATGGCAAATGTTACTTTCACTCATGAATTTCTCCAAAACATTTTATACACAAAGCAGCTCATTTGTGCAGCATGCACAAACCATCATATCATTTAGCACCTATTTTTTTCAGCTAATTCTTCATAACGTTCTGCACATCGCTTGCATGCATTTCTTGCTGATCCTTTAAAAAAATAAGCTACTACCAAGTGAGTATTTTTTAATTTAATGAAACAAATCAGTATGCTGATCACTATAATAATTTTAATTGGTATGAATGATCATAAAATTTATATTTGGGCAGTGATTATTCAAATTCAAGCAACTAACTAGATTCAGTCTATCTCATTAATTTTATGAGTAAAAAGACCAATGAAAGTGACTGGATTCATGTGTAGTAGCAGTGGTACAAGCTGCCCAAGGGGACAGTCATACAAGCACCCCTAGTGGTTCAGGCTGGTGGGCATGTCACACATTCATATTGAGAATTACAGCCTGAACCAATCACACCAGCCCTGTTGTGAACCTGTTAAGCCCAACCTGGGAACCTTAGCAAATTAGCAAGACCTTATCTCAAAATGAAAAATAAAAAGTCCTGGAGATAGCACCGTACTAAGACCCTGGGCTCAAATTTCAGCACTGAAAAAAATAAAAAATAAAAAGAAAGCTTATCTAACCAGCAGCCAGAGGTCCAGGACCCAGGCTGCACTCTCTGGCTGACTCCATCTGTCCGGCCTCCACCGTGTAGCCTCCCAGTCTCTGCCTGCTGCCTGGTGCCAAGGCCTGGCCTCTACTGAGCTGGTGGCATCTGGTTCTGTTTTGTTTGGAAAAACAGCTCCATGTACAAATATTTGGACAACAGAGATTCTCTTTCCACTTAGCCTCAGCCTAGGCTTCCCAATGAAGCCTTCTGAAGGGATCTGGAGAGCCTGGGAGGCTGAGAAGAGGCCTCTGTTGAAGTCAGCACTTCCTCGTGGGAACTGTACCCCAGCAGAGCTGCTGGAGTCTGAGCCTCTGTTTCCAGATAACAGAGAGGAACTGGCCCAGGCTTGCTGATCCCATGCACCCTGAGGCCCAGGACCCTCCCTGAGCCACAGCAACCCAAGGAGTTTCCACTCCTTTTCCCTTGGCTTCTCCCCACTGCCTCCCCACTGCCTCCTTTCCAGCCCTGGCTGCCATCTTGGACCTGGCTGCCATCTTGGACCTGGCTGCCATCTTGGACCTGGCTGCCATCTTGGCTCTGACTAGAGCACTGAAGCTGGAGAGTGGGTGACCTGGGAGGAAGGGTCTGGTAAGATGATACCCACCTGGCTCTCACAAGCAGGAATGCTGGACAGAATTCTAATGCCTGATTGGTTCAGCCAGCCACATTGCCCAAGGACGCATAGGCAAGAGCAGAGCAATTCAAAATGGCACCAAGGTATGGTTCATTCATTGACCAGCTGACCGGGTCCTGCTCAGTGAGCTAAGACCTGGGATTCCATGCTGAACAAAAGCACATGCAGTACCCCTGCTTCACCCCTTCCTCCATCAAGAGGGATGCAGAGTAGGAGTTACAAACTAAAAGTGTTGAGAAGAAGAAGAATGCAATTCTGAGAGATATGGAGCAAAGAACTGAAGGGAAAGTCTGGGAAGGCTTCCTGGAGGATGTGGTGCTTGATATGAGTAAAAGTCCATGAGGGAGGTGGCAAAGGAGTAAGGACTCTGGTTTAGATGAGCAGGGGACTTTGGAGGAAGTGAGCAAAGTCTAGGTCAGAGATCAGAGGGTGATGGGGAGGTCATGGCGGGTGGATTGGAAAACCACCCTGGAAGGATAGAGAGATGGACCTAGCATGTTAAAGATCCAGTTCTAATCCCCTGGAGGTCACTGCTTGTCTTCACTGGGGTCCTGTGTTTAATGGACACCTTTTCCACTATTATGGTTTAGATCTAAAATGCCCCCCAAAGTCTCATGTGTGAGGAAGGTGATGATTGTGAGGGTGCTATTCTCATCAATGGATTACTTATTGATGAGTTCAGTAGCTAAAGGTGCTGTTAGGAGGTGGGGCCTGGTTGGAGGTGGGTCACTGCAGTGTGACCTAGAAGGGTGTGCTCTTGTCCAGTGCTCTCCTCTCTCTACTTCCTGGTCACCATGAGGTGAGCACCTTTTGTCTGCCATACCGTTCTGCCTTGGAGCCAGCCTACCATGCACTGAACCCACTGCAATTATGGGACAAATCAACTTCTTCTCCTTTAAATTGTCAGTGTTGGGTATTTGGTACCAGTGATGAGAAAGCTAACTACTACAGTTATTGACAATTAATGACATTTATATAAATTTCTTATTTATTGTATTTAATTTTTTTACTATATTTTGGCTATCTAAAAAGTCTTCAATAATTTTATCCAAGTGATTGGAAGTTGTTGAAAGGTAGAAAAATATTGACCCAATGCTGTTCAGAAGTCCTATCTTTTTTTTAGTCCTATCATTTCTAAAGATTTACTTATAAAGCTATTACAGAGTCCTCACAGGTAAGAGCAGGCAGCCTTGGGTTTGAATCCCTGACCCGACCTTCACAGGTTGTGTATCACTGTTGCATTTCAAAACTCTCCTCATCTGGAAAATGGAAATGCAAGAATTTCACAGTGTAATTGATAAATTACAGGAGGTTTCTTACAGGAAGTCTCCTATAGTATCTCCTAGGAGATACTCTATGCAAATGCCAAGCACACGGTGTTCAGTTTACTATAGCTGTCATTATTCATAAACTTTTATTTGCTCTTCCCCAAAACCTGTTCTGTCCTCTGTATTTCTTGTCTTGCAAAATAGCCTCACCATCTGTATTGGTCAAGCCAAACCCCGGTAGTCCCCTTGGAGAGTTCAATTTCTTTACCTGCGAGGGTGGATTGATTTGCAAATGGTGCCACTTCCTTCATGTCCCACATGCTGCCATTTCTCTGCCATGCCCAATTCCTTTCCAAATAATTTGCCAATCTGGCTCCTCTCAGATCACTGTATTGTTTTCTAAGTGGTCACCAGCTTCCTCTGACCTCCCGCCACACACACACACAAGCACACAGTCCACTCTCTACGCAGTAGCTAGAGGGACCCCTTAAGTGTAAAGAAGACTGCGTTGCTCAGAAGCCTCCTTCCAGTTCCCGCCATGACTGGGAGGAAACCTAAGTCCTTCACGGGACCTCCAAGCCCTGCCCTGACCTCACGTCCTCCTCCTCCTCCTCTTTCTGCTACCTACACCTTAACCCAGGCCCCGGAACTCATGTCTACCCCAAGGATTTGCACCCTCTGCCCAAAGCAACCAGTTCTCCAATCTTCACCACCAAGGCTCTTTCTGAACATCCAGCTGGTAGGTTTTGACTTCAGCTTGCAAGGGAGCCTCCTCTGCCACTAGCGTCTCTCCTCCCCAACCCTCACTCTCTACCCCTTTATTTTATTTCAGTGTTGTCTTTATTTGTAGCATTTGCAACTATCTGAAACTCCTGTTGATTTGTTATTGCCTAGAACATCAGTTCCTTGAGGGTGAGGACCTATCTGGATGTCTTGCTTATCATTGTTTTTGCAGCACATATTAAAACCAGGTAAAGACTGTTGTATGAGTGAA
>RJWM01033187.1:0-20816 GCA_004363535.1 Dasyprocta punctata | reverse complement strand
ACAACATAATTAGAGAGTAACAATATGTATTGTTATATTTAAATTAGTTACTCAGAGTGCAAGATACCTGCATTTAACTCTCCAAACAATATTAGCACTGGCTTTTGTTTTCAATGAACTCAGTGAAATTTGTAGTATATTTTAACATATATATATATATATATATATATATATATATATGTATATATATATATATATAGATAGATATATATAAAATTGCTTTCAGCTTCTCACACTAGGAAAACAATACAATGTTTACACATACAAGTCTGATTTATTTCACTTATGAGTATAGTCTCTAGCTGCATCTATTTACCTACAAAAGTCTCAAGTACTGAGTAGTATTCCACTGTATAAAAATATCACATTATTTTTATCCATTCTTTGGTTCATGGGCATTTAGTCTGTTTCCAAGTCCTAGCTATTACAAATTGTGCTGCTATAAACATGAGTGCACATAGATTGCTGTGGTATATGATGATTTTAATTCTTCTGGGGAGATACCCAGATGGGGAATCATTGGACCAAATGTTCCCTTCAACCTAGTTTTTTGAGGAATCTTCACACTGATTTCTATAGTGGTTGTACCAGTCTACACTCCCACCAACAGTGGAGAAGGGTTCCTTTTTCCCCACAGCCCCTCCAGCATTTGTTATTGGTTGAATTCTTGATAATAGCCATTCTTTCTGGGGTGAGGTTAAATCTCAGTGTTGTTTTAATTTGAATCTCTCAAATGACTTGTGTTGTGGAACATGTTTTCATACATTTATTCACTGTTTGTATTTTTTCATCTGAGAAGTGTGTATTCATCTCAAATGCCCACTTTTGGATTGGGTCTTTAAATTTGGGAGGTATGATTTTTCTTTTAGTTCTTTATGTGTTTTTGATAGTAACCCTTTGTCAGAGGAACAACTGGAAAACATTTTTCCCACATTGTGTGATGTCTCTTCACTCTCTTGGTTGTTTCTCTTGCTGTGCAAAAGCTTTTTAATAAGATCGGATCCTAGTTGTTGATTCTCTGTGATAGTTCCTGTGTGACTGGGGTGTGATTTAAAGTCTTTCCCTATACCAGTGTCTTCAAGAGGTCTATCTGTTCTACCTTCCAGCGGATTTTATATTTCTGTCTTGATATTAGATATTTTATCCATTTCAAATTTAGTTTAGCATGTGGTGAAAGATATTGGTCCAATTTTATTATTCAGCATATGCAGAGCCAGTTTTTCCAGCACCATTTATTAAAGAGGTTATCTTTCTTCCAGTGAATGTGTTCAGAATTTTATGAAGGATAAGGTGGCTTAGAATGTCTGGAGTAGCTCTGCATCTTCCAATCTGTTACAGTGATCTTTGGGTCTGTTTTCATTGCCAGTACCACGCTGTTTTTTATCACATCAGGTTTGTAGTATAATTTCAAGTCAGGGATTATTATGCCCCCATCTTGCCTTTGTTGCCCAGAATTGCCTTATCTCTTCTAGGTCTCTTCTAGTTGTAGATGAATTTTAGAATTGCTTTTTCCTTTTTTTTTCTTGCTACTAAAGTGTATCTTGTTATTTTCAGAATAGTTGAACATTCCATCAGGTATAGCAAAAACAAACCAAAACCAAAACACAATAAAACCACTAAAAACAGAATACGAAATGAAGAAAAATAAAAAATAAAGAAAAAGAAAGTTAATCAAAATTAAGCAAAACAATGAGAATGATATTGGGGCTCGAAGACAAGACAGAGGACCATCCCACATATTTGCCACACTGCACAATATCATATTCCCAAGTAATGCTCAGACTGCAGGCACCATGCCTACAAAATAACCTAACAATACAAGCATTTAGTTGCTTTATGTACCTTAGTTGCTATAAACTTAGCTGGTCCTGTGATCCAGCAGGTTGCTTATGGGGGGTGGGAGGAGGTCCTTGATTCGTAGCCTGCATGCTGGTAAGCCTGTGGGACACACATCTCTTTCTCTTCCTAGAGTTTGCGCGGTCGCGCACACTCATCAGTGAGGCAGGCGGGTTTTCTTCTGGTTGCTGCCTCTCTGCCCAACATGGAGGGTTCTCAAAAGGCACATCTTTCTCTCCCTGGGATCTGTGCAGTTGTACACACTCAACAGGGAGGCAGATGGGTTTTCTTCTGGTTGCTGCCTCTCTGCATAACATGGAGGGTTCTCAAAAGGCACATCATTTTCTCCCCGGGGTCTGCATGGTCGCACACACTCACCAGGGAGGCAGGCGGGTTTTCTTCTGGTTGCTGCCTCTCTGCCCCAGGATTGTTTTTTCTAATACCGTGAGATATGCTATTAGAATTTTGATCAGAATTGCATTAAATATGTATAGCAGTTTTGGAAGAATGCCCATTTGCACTATATTGCTTCTTCCTGCTCAAGAGCAAGAGATATCTTTTCGTTTTCTGATAGCCTCTGAAATCTCCATTTTCAGAGTACTGTAGTTGCCAATGTAGAGGTTTTTACACCCTTCATTAGACTGATTTCTAGGTATTTCATTTTTTGGGGGGGGGATGCTATTGCAAAAGGTGTTGTTTCCCTGATTTCTATCTCAGTGTATTCACCATTCGTGTAGAGGAAGGCCTTTGATTTTTGAGTGTTGACTTTGTATCCAGCTATGCTCCTGAATTTGCTTATTAAATCTACCATTTTTTTAGTGGCAATTTTTGGGTATCCTATGTAGAGTATCCTGCCTTCTGCAAAGTATGACAATTTAAACTTTTCCTTTCCTATCTTTATTCCTCTTATTTCTTTCACTTGTCTAATTACTCTGGTTACTGTTTTCAGAACTATATTAAATAGGTGTGGTGATAGTGGACATCCTTGTCTGTTACTGATTTTAGAGTGAAATCTTTCAATTTCTGACCACTTAGTATGTTGTTAGCTGTTGGTTTGTCACAGATGACTTTTATGAGATTGAGATAAAGACCATATTTTCCAGTTTTCTGTAGTGTTTTTTTTTTATCATGAATGGTTGCTGGACTTTGTAAAAAGCTTTATCTGAATCTGTTGAGATGATCATGTGAATTTCGTCTTTCATTTGGTTAATATTGTGCATTATTTTAACTGCTTTATGTATGTTTGACCATTCCTTAACCCATGGGATGAATCTTACTTAGTCATGGTGTATAATCTTCTCCACAATTTGCTGGATTCTGTTTGCCAGTATCATAGAGAAGATTTTTTCATCTATGATAATTAGGGAATTTGTCCTTTATTTCTCTTTCTTAGTTGGGTCCTTCTCTGGTTTTGGTAACAGGGTAATGCTTGCTCCTAGAAGTGAATTTTGGAGTATTGCCAACCTTTCAATTTCACTAAAGTGTTTTAGAAATAGTGGTGTTAGATCTTCTCTAAATTTCTTGTAGAATTCAGCAGTGAATCCATCAGGGCCTGGGATTTTCAGTGTTGTTAGTTTTTTAAACTACATCTTTGACTTTATTGTTTATATTGATTTATTTAGGAATCTTATATCTTCTTGATTCAGCTTTAGTAGTTCATATGTATCTAGGAATCTGTCCATTTCTTCTGCATTTTCCATCATATTAGAATGAAAGTTTTCAATGTAGGTATAGATAATCTTCTGGATTACTGCAGGGTCCATTTTGACTTCTCCCTTTTTATTCCTAATTGCATGGATTTGACTCCTTTATTTCTTTTTTTTTTTTTTTTGGATAAGTTCGGGTAAGGGTTTGTGAATTTCACTTAATCTGTGATTCATTGATTCTTTGTATTATTTTGTAGTCTCTAATGCATTAGTTTCTGCTCTGATCTTTATAATTGCCTCCCTTGTAAGAGTTTTTGGTTTAGCCCACTCTTCTTTTTGTAGAAATTTGAAGTTCACCATTAAATTGTTTATATGTGCTTGCTTCATTTTCCTGATATGGCTATTTATTGCTATAAATTTCCTTCTTAGGACTGCTTTCGTTGTGCACCATAAGTTCTGGTATGTTGTACTGTCATTATCATTCAACTGTAAAAACTGTCTAATATTATCTTTAATGTCATCTGTGGCCCATCGTTCATTCACAAGGGTGCCATTGAATTTTCATGTGTTTATGAACTTTTGGTGGTTTCTTTATTCATGTATTTTCAATTTCATTGCACTATGGCCTCATAATATACATGGGATATTTTCAATTCCTTTGCATTTACTCAAGCATGGCCTATGGACAAGATACGGTCTATTTTATAGAACTTCACATTTACAGCTGAGAAGAATGTGTATTCTCATGTTGTGGGGCGAAATACTCTGTAGACATCTACCAAGACCCTGTGTCCAAAAGTTTCAGTTCTAATACCTCATTGTTGATTTTTTCTCTAGTTGATCTGTCTTTTTATGACAATGAGGTATTGAGATACCTCCATACAATTGTACTATGATTTGTTTGATTTTTCATACCCATTAGTATTTGTTTTATATAGTTGGGTACACTGGCGTTTGTTGCAGATGTATTTATGATTGTTACATCTTCCACTTGAATTGTTACCTTTACAAGGATGTAGTGACCTTCTTTATCTCTCTTAATCAGTCTGGCTTGAAATTCACTTTGTCTGCAAATAGAATAGCTACTTTTGCTTTTTTTCTGTGTTCCTATTGCATGGAGTACTGTTTTCCATCCTTTGACTTTCAGTCCATAAATTTCTTTTTCAATTAGATGTGTTTCTTGTATGCAACATATTGCTGGATCTTGCTTCTTGATCCATTCTACCAGTCTGCATCTTTTGACTAGTGAATTGAGACCATTAACATTGATGGTTATAACTGATATGTAGTCACTTATCCTTGCCATGTTGTGTTTTTTGTTGTTGTTGTTGTTATTGTTGGCTCCCCCTCTTTCTTTTCCCTCCCTCTGTTTAATTGTTTGCCTTGCCTGGTGAGTTCCTTCTGTTGGGGTTCATGGAGTTGTAGTCCTTGTTATCTCTTTCTAGAGTGTTGTTCAAAACATTTTGGAGTGCTGGTTTGGTGGCTATAAATTTACCCAGATATTGTTTGTCATGGAAGTATCTTAATTCTGCATCAGTGTTGAAAGATATTTTTGCAGGGTACATCAATCTGGGTTGAAAATTCTTTCCTTTATAACTTGAAATACTTCACTCCAAGCTGTCCTTGCCTTGAGAGTTTGTGCTTAGAAGTCAGCTGTGATTCTGATGGTCTTTCCTTTTTAGGTGATTTTCTCTAACAACTTTTAAGATTCTATTCTTATGTTGAATTTCTGGAATCTTGACTATGATATGCTGGATGTAGTTTTTATCATGAATAATTAGACTTCTATATGCTTCATTTATCTGTATGACAAATTCTTGTTCTCTACCAGGGAAGTTTTCTGCAATAAAGTATATGAGCAGATTTTTTTATATATCATTTGTGGTATCTTCTGCTTTTTCATTGACTCCTATAAATCTTACATTATTCTTTTTTGTCTCATCTAGCAGCTGCTGGTTTGCTTTCTCATGGTCTCATTCTATTTTTGAGCAATCTTTCTTTTTCATGTGCACTAACTGTAAGCCTGTCTTCTATACCTGAAATCTCATCCTCTCATTTGCTTAATCTGCTGTGAATACTTGCAATGGAATTTTTATTCTCCTGGATATCTGCCTGAATCTGCCTTGTGGATTCCATTTCTTTCCTATGCTGAGCATTCATGGCTTCCATAATTTTCTTTTTCTTTCCTTTTTTTCTTTTTTTTTCTTTTCTTTTCCTTTCTTTCTTTTTTTTTTTTTTTGTCTTAGTGAGACAGGGTATCACTATGAATTTCAGGATGGCCTTGGTCTCACTTTGTAGCCCAGGCTGGTCTCGAGCTTGCAACTATCCTCCTGCTTCAGCCTCCCAAGTCCTGGGATTACAGGAGTGCTCCACAATGCCTGGAAGCTTCCATAATTTTCTTAAACTCACTCTCTTTTTTTGTTTGTGTCTGCCTAGCATCACTGAGCATGGTCTTTATTTTGGACACCATCCCTGTAGTTATCTGAGTGATTATTTCTGATTTGATTTTTTTCTAGAGCCTCATTCAATTTCTTTTTTGTTACCACTTCATAGAAACCAGGTGGGAGGCTTTCAGACTGTCCCACCTCAATGTTCCCTGCATCTGGTTTTAGTGAACTGGATTCCTGGAGCTGCACGTTTTTTAAGAGTCTTCTCATTTTGTTTTCTTTTTTTTTAGTTTCATTCCTCAGGGGATGCTTATACATTGTCTATGGAGGGTTGCTTTATTGCTAGTATGAAGGAACATTAGGCAATGACTATTTCCCTGAGGTATCTTTCAGGTATAGCTGATTTTTGGGTTTTCAGTCTGTTGGAAGACCCTACCTATTCAATTTGCTGGAAGTCAGAAATTGTTGCTTTTTTGGTCCAGTCCCTGGTTCTTTGGCACTGTGCCACAGTATTTTCTGTGACCCTTAGTCATTGTCAGTCATGGAATATTAGGATGAACAGCTGTTTAGAACAAATTTATAACTTTTGACTATAGTGCTGCCAATAGCATCAAACAAAGCCTAGAAAATGACAAACTGAGCTAATCATTAATTTGTGACTTTTAACCCTGTGAACTAGATTTGTCATTATGTAACAAAATCTACAATAAACCAGAAAATTATATATGCAGTATACAAGTCCTTAATATGTCAATTTTGCCTCCAGGGGTTAAAATTTAAAATGGGTTATGGATAAAAAAGAGAAGTGGAAGAAAAAGAAGAAGAGATTAGATATAAGTTTGGAGGCAAAGAGGAATCACAATAACTTTGGGAAACTGGTGAGAAGACTGTGGGAGAAGAGAGAAAGAAGAGACAAAAAGAAAAATAAAACAGAACCACAACCACAAAGAGGCTAGAAACCATGTTCACACTCAAATAAAAGTAAGATCAAACAATGGAGGGAAAAAATGAAAACTAAAATAAAACGACCACCACAACAAAAAATGAATGATAGAGGGGGAGGAAAGTGCACTTCCAGTTTTGTCTCTATTGTCACTGATAGACAACCTGTGGAGACAGAGTCTCAATTTGCGCTTATCTATCCTAGTAAGTCAGCAGTAGCTTTTTGGAGGGGTAGTGGACAATCGCAGTGAGCCTGCACTTTCTGGCCAAGACCAGACACATTAGGCCCACAGCCATCCATATACCTTTTGTGGGCCTGAGCCCATCTGTGAGCTGCTAGATGGAGCCAGAGCTGTTCTGGAGTTCTGAGTTCAGCCAGCCCTTCTCCAAAATGGCTCCAGGTCAATTGCTGTCTCACATGGGAGGACTGAGCCCTCTGTACCCACCACCAACCAGTGCAGTCTTTCATATCTGCTGCTCCCCTCCACTTCTGTGTCTCTCCATGGAGGTCTCTTTGATCTCCAGCAGTCACCATGTGTCTGCAGGTTTTAACCACTCCTTTCATGCAATGAGTCACATCTCAGGGAGAAGGTGCTTCCAGCTTCCTCTTCCTTCTTCATTGAAGTTTCTCTCTTCACTCTCTTTATGGGCTTCAACTTGTGCTTCAGATTCCTCCCTTGGACCCACTTTACTCCTTGTCTTCCTCATGTTGCTGTATTCTAGCACTTGCATGGTGACTCTCTGAGAGGCTCTTTCTCTGCTGCTTACTAGTCCACCATCTTGGTGCTCCTCCTTGACATTCAGACTTTGTACATTGTGGTTTTATTGCTATTTATCAATAGACTATTTCCCCCATCCATTTCCACTGTCTAATTGGTTATTACTGATACCTAAGAATACTATTAATTGTCATGCTGATTTTGTATTTATCAACCTTGCTGAACATTTTTGCTAATTCAAACCACAAATGATGGCAATTTGATACTTCCCATCTTTTTGCCTCTCTTATTTTTCTTATATTCTTGCACCTCCAAGGACCTTCATTATTATTTTAAATTTAATAATAATGTTCAGACCTTCCAAGAGGTATTGGTATTATCAGGAATTCAAAAGAATGATGATTAATATGGTAAGGGAACTAATGGAAAAAGTAGACAATATCCAAGAACAGGTTGGCAATACAGACAGAGAGATGAAAATTCTAAGACAGTGCCAAAAACAAATTCTAGATATTAAAAATACTGTAATAGAAATGAAGGATGCTTTTCATGGAGTAATTTGTAGACACAGCAGGGTAAAGAATGAACTCAAGGAAATCTCAATAGAAACTTCTCAAACTAAAAAGCAGAGAGAGAGAGAGAGAGAGAGAGAGAGAGAATCAAAACCAAATATCCAAGAACTGTGGAAAGATAGGAAAAATATAACATAGAAATAACTACAAAAATGTAACATGTCTCCTGAGAATCGGCTATGCTGGGACTGAGAGGAGCCCACCAAGAAGCCAAATAGCCAGGCTTTTTGGTAAGCTATGCAAGCCATGTGGGGCCCAGGAAGAGAGAAGTCCGGTAGCATCTCCCATGAGCCTACTGGCCTGTAGGCTGAGAATCAAGAACTCCCTCCCCGCCCCCAGCCCCTATAAGCAACTGGCTGGTTTGGAGGACAGGCTGAGTTGATAACAACTAAGGTACAAAAAGCAACTGAATGCTCATATTGTTTGGTTGACTTGCAGGCCTGGGGCCAGTGGTCTGAGCATCTCTTGAGAGAATGACAGTATGCAGTATAGCAAATATGGGAGATTTCCTTCTATCTTATTTTTGAGGTCCAATATTGTGCTCACTGTTTTGTTTTGTTCCAATTAACTGTTTTGCTTTATTCAATGTTCTATTTTGATTGGTTTTGTTTTGTTTTGTTTTGGATTGATTTTGCTATATCTGGTGAAATGGACAACTATTGTAAAGATAACAAGATACACTATGGTGGTCATTGTTGTTTTCCTTTTATCTTGCTTCAAAGTTCTGTACCAATTTCACTGCTTTGTTTTGATTGGCTTTATTCTGTTTTGTTTTGCTGGGTTTTATTATCTTTAAAATAAAAAAAAGAAAAAATGCAACATTAATAATGGCAATGTTAGAAGGTAAAAAAGTATTTAAAACAATAATGAAATTTATCCAAATTAATTCTTCAAACCACAGACCCAGAAACCTCAAGGAAATTCAAATAAGATAAATGCAAAAATGAGCAAATACAAATACAGTCATATCATATTCAAACTACCAAACATTAACAATGAAGAAAAAAATGCTACAAGAAATAAGAGGGGAAAAAAACATTCTTCTTAAAGAGGAGCAAAGATAAGAGCAATATTTGACTTATTCTTAGAAACAATGTATGGAATAAAATATTTAAAATGTTTATAGGGGAAAAACTACCAACCTAAAATTACACATCGTGTGAAATTATGCTTCAAAGATTAAGGTTAAACACTTTCTTAGACAAGCAAACATTGAAGGAAATTGTCACCAGTAAAGTTGCTTTGCAAGAAATGTTAAGAGTAATTTTTTAGAGAGGAGGGAAATTATGTAAGTCAGAAAGTCAGATCTGCATAAGAAGAACATTGAAGGAATGGTTCAAGACAAAATAAAAAAATTTAATCTTACTTTTTCTAATAGGTTAGTTTGTTCAAAATAATAGCAACAGTGTATTTAATTATGTATGGTTATGTATGCTTATCTACAGATAAAATGAGTGATAGCTATAATATCAAGGGATTAGAGAGAGAGCTATTAGAATTATTTTGTTATTGTAAGGTACTCATATAATCATCAAATGATATGGCATTATTTAAAAGTATATTTTGGTTGCAAATGTATGTTGTAAACTCTAGTGTAATCGCTAAAAATAAATAAAGAAATAAAATTGATGTACCAAAATAGGAGAGAAAATTGAATCATATAAACTGTTAAATTGAAAACAAAGAGAGCCAGGTGTGATGATGCATGTCTATAGTTTCAGCTACTTTAAAAACTGAGGCAGGAGGGTCACTTGAGTCCATAAATTTGAGACCAGTCTGGACAACATAGAAAATCCTTTTTCACAAAAAAACAAAATCATGAAAAGAGGGAACACAACAGAAAACCAAAATAGGAACAAAGAATAAAAGCAGCAATTAGAAAATAGCAACAAATATGCAAGCTATTAATCCAGTTATATCACTAATTACTTTGAACATTGGTGCATATTCAAATGCATCAATTCAAAGACAGGTTGTCAGAGTGTATTTAAAAACCTGATTCTATGTTATCTACATGAAATCCTATACATTTATCCATTTTTGATGCTAGGGATTGAATCCATTGGTCCTATTCTGAGCTACCCATATACCCTAGAAGCTCGCTTTAAATATAAAGATACATATAGATTGAAAATAGATGAATAGTGTTATGATTTGGATAACATAAGACTTATGTGTTCAGAGGTGATGAGATCATGGGGGGTATTAATCTCATCAGTGTATTAGTCAATTCATTGATGAATTCAAGGCTAAATGTGCAGTTAGGAAGTGAGACCTGGTGAAAGGAAGTAAGTCACTGAGGGTGTAATGTGGAAGGGTGAACAATTGTGCCCAATCCCTTTCCTTTTCTCTGACTCTGTTACTGTCTCTGCTTCCTGTCTACCATGAGGTGAGTGACTTTCCTCCAGCATACCATTTCAGCCTTGGAGTCAGATGACCATGAATTGAAACCTCTGAAATCATGATCCAAAACAAACCTTTTCTCTTTTAAATTGGTTGCATATGGTGTTTTGTCCCAGCAATGAAAAGCTGACTAATATGGATAAAGACATAACATGCTAACACTAATCAGTGCAAAAGAGGAAGGGCTACATTAATTCTAAGTATATCAGATCTCACAGAAAGGTCAGTTGTCAGGGATAAAGAGGAGCATTACATAATGATAAAGGAATAAGCACTTCAAGGTGGCATAGCAATCCTAATATACATGCACCTAACAACAGAGAACTAAAATACATGGAGCAAACATTGTTAGAACCACAAGGAGAAATACATGAATTAATTATTAGAGTTGGTGTTTGAACACTCTTCTATGAGAAATAGACACATCCAACGGAGACAAAATCACTAAGAGTGTTCAATTCAACAACACTATCAACCAGTTGGATCTAATTAACATTTATAGAATACTTAATCCAATAATAGCATAATATGCATTTCTCTCAGGCTCACAAGGGACATTCACATACACAAAGGTAGACCACGTTCAGAGCCATAAAGCATACTTTAACAAACTTAAAAGAACAAGCATCATCATATATCTAGTTCAAGACCATGAACGAATTATACTAGAAATTAATAGCAGAAAGATACCTGGAAAACTCCAAGATATTTGGGGATTAAATATACATAAATAATGCATGTCAAAGAAGTATTAAGAGAAATTTCAAAATACTTTGAAATAAAAATAAAAATACAACTATCAAAATTTGTGAGATGTCAATAAAGCAGTGCTTAAAAAAGAAATTTATGGGATTAAATGCACGTGTTAAAAAATTATTTATCTAAAATCAACAATCTAATGTTATAGTTATAAATCTGTGCCATTCTGCAAGGGCAAAACTGTACAGGCAATAAAAAGATAAGTGGTCCCCAGGGATTAGAGGGGAGGGATGATGAACAGGCAGAGTGTAGAGTATTTTTAGGACAATGAAACTATTCTGTATGATAGTGTACTATATATACTATCATTATATACTTGTCCAAATACGTAAAATGTACAATATCAAGAGTCAGTCCTAGTGAAAACTATAGACTTTGAATGATAATGTTGTGTCAGTTGGGTATAACAAATGTATTATTCTGGTTTGGGATGTCAACAGAGGGGGAAGCTATGCATGCATGGGAGTGGGTAGTATATAGGAAATCTCTGTACAGTTTGCTCAATTTTGTCATGAACCTAAAAGTATTCTAAAATAATCTATTTTTAAACAAAGAATGGTCACCATTTTTGTCTTATTCCTGAGTTTTATGGACATGTTTGTAATTTTTCAAGTGATACTTCCCATAAATTCTGATAGATACATTTATTAGGTTAGAGACAGTACCTTCTGTTATGATTTTCATCTAAAATACCTCCCAAAAGTCTCATGTTCAGAGGTTGAGCTGTTGGAAGGAAATTTGATCACGGCTGTACTATATTCATCTGTGGATTAATCCATTGATGAGTTCGTAGTTTAGTGTGCTGTTTGGAGATAAGGCCTGGTAGGAAGAAGTGGGTCACTAGGGACATGACCTGGCAGGGTGTGTTCTTGCCCCGGGCTCTTCCCTGTCTCTGCTTCCTGGACACCATTGGTCGAGCATCTTTCTTCTTCCATGATCCAGCCAACTATGGACTAGACCCTCTGAAACAATGAGCCAAAATAAAACTCTCCTTTAAATTGTAGGTATCAGGTATTTTGTCCTAAACATGGAAAGTTGCTAATACAACCTCTTTTCTGAATTTGCTAAAGGACTTTTTCTCTGAATGAGCATTAGATTTTATTGAATGTGTTTTCAATATCACTTTATATAATCTCATGAATTTCTACTTTTATCTGTTAATACAGCATATCTATTACATTGATAATCTTTATATTAAGTCATCCTTACCTTCCTGGTAATAACTCTACTTAATTTTAGCAACAGAATTCTAAAATGGATGCTGTAATTCCCCAGATTGTGCCTTTGTGTAATTCCCTCTTCTCAAGAGTGAGTGGTTCCTATAATTTGGCAAAGTGAAAGTATTTTTCAGGTGCAGTTAAAGTTCTTAGTTGACTTTTAAGTTAATCAAAAGAGAGATTTTCTTGATGAGTCTGACTTACCCAGAATGCTCTTTAAAAGATGGTCAAATTGTTAGATTTTCCTGTTGGCCTTAAGGAAACAAGTCACTATGAGTTTCATAGCTGTGAGGAACTAAATTCTGACATCAACCATGTGAGCTTGGAGGAGGATCCAAATACTCAAATGAGACCCCAGGCACCTAGCCAAAGTTTGATTACTGCCTTATGAGACCCTAAACACAGAAATCACTTAAACTTTGTCTGAACTTCTGGTCTATGGAAACTGATATAATAAATGGATGTTGTTATGAAATCACCAAGATTTTTGGTTATTTGTTAGAAACCAATATAAAACACATGCACTGGTATACTTTTAAATATGTATTGTCACCAAGTTAATAGCTTAGTTAATAAGATGTTAAAACTTTAATATCTAGGTTTATAAGTGAGAATGATCTGTAGGCTTTTTTTTTACACTGTCTTTATTCAATTTTGGTATCAAAGTTTTATTAGCCACATAAATGAGTTCACTAGTTTTTCTTCTTATAATTGTTTGGAACAGTTTTTATGAGGTAGGGAGATTATGTTCCTTGAGAGTTGATAAAAAAGTTGCTGCTTTAGCCTGCTTTACATTGCTGCAATAAAATACCTGAGATAATCAACTTTAAAAGAGAAAAAGTTTACTATGGCTCATAGTTTTGGAGGTTTCAGTCCATGGTTGTTTGACTCTGATGCTTTGGGGCCTATGGTGAGGCAATACATTATGGTGGTAGTGTGTGGTGGAGAAAGCCTGTTTACCTCATGGTTTTGAATAAAAGAGAAACAAAGGGGCTGCATTCCTACTATCTCCTCCAAGGGCACCCCCCAATGACTTCAAACCTTCCAAATGTGCCAAAATGAGGAGCAAATATTTAATAGTTGGGCCTTTAGGGAATATTGCAGATTCAAAATATAGCACTTGCTCATAAAATTAACCAAACATGATATATTTTGAATAAGGCATTTGAATAGCTGTTTAACCTTAAAAAATTTATTGGCTAACTCATTTCTTGTTTATATGTCAGTTTTTATAATTTCTGCTTTGCCAGAATTTTTTCTTTTGGTTTAACTTTTCAAATATACTTCTATGCTTTTCTAATAGTATTTGGTTAAATTTAGAAAACTCTTTATTTGAGATCTTCTATTTTCTTATTCTTCTAATATTGTTTATTTGTGCCCTTTCTCTTTTTTATTCTAAATTACCAGACATAGGTCCAATTTATAGATTTTTTGAAATGTTTTTGTTGATCCTGTGTATTTCTTTGTTTTCTACTTCATTTTTATTGCTTTTATCACCATTTATTCCAACATTTGTAGTGTTAGTCATTTTATGTTTCATTTAGTATTTACTTTTATAAAAATTAGAAAATAGTCCCACCTTGTCTTCTGGGGTTGCATGCTACGATACCCAGTAATACCTGAAATCACAAATTGTATAGAACCCTATGTAGATTGGCTTTCCTTCTGTACATAATTATGAAAAAATGTAATTAATAAATTAGACATAGTAAGAGATTAACAATGATAACTAGCAATAAAACAGAATAATTATAATAGTATACTGTAATAAAATGCAAGTATAACTACTCTTGGGGCCATCATTAAGTAAAATAAGGGGTACTTGACCACAAGCACTGCGATATTGTGCTGGTGTATCTGAAAGCCAAGACAGAAGCAAGCGATTGATGGTCAAGTAGCATATAAAATATGGATATGTTGGACAGAGGGATGACACATGTCCCTTTTGGATTTTTATGGATGCTTCATTAAGGTAGGCAAAGTGATTAAATTATTGGTCATAGGTGATTAACTCATCCTTTAGCCCCCAGAGTTTGGGAGTGGGGCTGAAAGTTCCAATGCTCTAGTGTTCTTTTCCATGAACAGTCCCCACCTTAAAGCTATATAGGAGCTGCTAGCCACCAGTCATCTCATTAACGTAAGATAGGTACTCATTGCACTGGAGATCCCAAAGGTTTTAGGATCTGTACATTGAGAAACAAGGATGAAGTTCAAATATATATTTTGAAATGTTGCCAGGCATGATGACACACATGTGTAATCCCAGCACTTGGGAAGTTGAGGCAGGAGGATCACTGTGAGTTCGAGGTAAGACTGGGCTACAAAGTGAGTACAAGGCCAGCCTGAACTGCATAGTGAAACCCCTCTCGAAGGAAAAAAAAACAGAATTGTCATAGGTTCTTTATACTCAACATGTTTTGGTTGCTTGATCTATCAACTTAAAATAGAGATGCTTGTGATTATGAATTTTTGTTGTATTTCTTTTGAGGTGATGTTTTTAATGGCACTCAAGTTGGTATAATTTTTTTTAAAGTATTGCTATTTGTCTCACTTTATACCAGTTAATTCAGTTTTTGCTTAGAATTCTAATTTGACATATTAATATAGTTTTAACACCTTTCTTGATTAATATCAGCATGGTACATATTCTCATTCCTTCATTTCTAACATTTCTATATGCCTAGTTTTTTTTTAATTTTAAAGATAGTAAAATCCAACAAAACAAACCAGAACAAAGCCAATCAAAACAATGCAGCAAAATTGGTACAGAACTTCAAAGCAGGATACTAGGAAAACAACAATAGCTACCATAGTATATCTTGTTATCTTCACAATAGTTGTCCATTCTGTCAGGTATAGCAAAATCAAAACAAAAACAAAACAGAAGAAAACAAATCAAAACAGAATATTGAATAAAGTAAAACAATCAGAACAAAGCAAAACAGTAAGAACAATATTGAATTTCAAAGATAAGATAGAAGGAAATCCCTCATATTTGCTATATTGCATACTGTCATCTTCCCAATAGATAGTCAGATCACTGGCCCCAGAGCTGCAGAATCAACCAAACAATACAAACATTCAGTTGCTTTTTGTACCTTAGTTGCTATCAACTCAGCCTGTCCTCCAAATCAGCCGGATGCTTATGGTAGGAAACAGGGTTTGATTCTCAGCCCATGTGCTTATAGGATCACGGGAGGCCCTATGTGACTTTTCCTGGAACCTGCACAGCTTGCGCGGCTTACCAGAAAGGCTGGCTAGTTGGCTTCTTCATGGGACCTCCCAGTCCCAGCATGACCAATTCTCAGGAGGTGCTGAATTTTCTCTTCTATATGTCTAGTTTTTATATGTGTTTTACATAGTTAAATTTTAAAATATTCCACTCTCAAGAGCATAATCTATATCATTTACTTTGATTAATAATGTTTTTTGACTTATTTTGTATTTTCTATTAACCAATTATCCTTTGTTCCCTTTTCCTTACCTTCTGTTTGTTAGAAAAAATTCTATTTGCCTATTTGAAGTTACACGTTATATTTTCATGTATTAACTCACTTCAAAGTTTAAAATATATATTCTTTGTTTTCTAACAAAGATTAGAGCTATTAAATATTATATCCTTATCTCAATCATAATGAACTCTTTATACTGCTTTTATCATTCAATGAGCACACTTTCCCTGATCTTCATTTTGTTTAATGTTTAATTTTGTGCCCATTTTAAATAAAAAAGTAGTTATAATTATTCCAAATTAATAACTGAGTTTACTCTTGTATTTTATTATAGTTCATAGTGTGTTCCCATTACAAAGTGTATAATGTATATATGTCTATCATTTTTTTGCCATTAATGCCCGCTAATCATTACCTATATCTATTAATCTAAAAAGTATTATAAAATGATGTTTATTTTTGTTATTCCTTTTTCACTTGTTAATTGAAACAATTCTACAATGGGAGAAGTCAGGCATGCCAGCAAGGGTGAGTTTTCTTATCTTTTTATGCACACAAGTGTTAACTCCTAGAGTTCAGCCCACAATGGTGATTATGATGCTTAACAAACAATTTTCTGGAACATTTTGTGCTTTATTCTAGAAATAGAGGCTCTGTGGCCTTGGGTCTGAGACCAAATAAATGATTATAATTGTGTTATGCACTGAGGTCTTTGTTTCTTCATTTAATTTTACCTGGCAAAGCATGCTACTTTGGACTCCTCTTTGTCTCTCAGGCATTTTGCTGTCTACCTTTACTTGGGAACAGAAGTGTTTCAGATTTTGGATTTTTTAAAGATGTTTAAAGTATTTACATATACATAATAAGATATCTTTGGGATGGCACTCAATTTTGTCTAAACATATTTTATATATAACTTGTACACACAGCCTGAAGTAATTTTATGTATTTTTAGTGCAGATGCATTTTGAATGCATTCTGTCACATGAGGTCAGGTATAGAATTTTATATGTGTGGCATCAACTTCTCAAAAACTTTTGAATTTTGGAGCATTTTAATTTTTGCTTAAGGATGCTCAATCTAAGCTTTGAATGGTTCTTATTAAGCTTATGTCTGATTATTTTATTTTAATTGCTACTGTGTAAAACTCTTATCTCCCATTAGATCTTCTTATAGCTGGTGTCTACCTATGTGAAGACTCTTGTAGTTTTTTATGGCTCAAATTTCTTTGTCCTTCCCAACAAGCTTGAATTATAAGTTATAAATGATAAATTCAGATGGTTTTCCCCTTTCTGAAGAAGTAAACTCCCCTTGTTTAAGTGCTGTTTATGAGAAGTCTTCTCTGAAATTATTTGTAGTATGTATGTAATCTCTATCTTTTGTAACTTTTACTATGATCTCTTCAACTTTGAAATTGTTTTTTCTCTGAAATGTCTAGCTGTGCATTTTAATTTATTACACAGCAAGTTCCTAACTTACCAATGAATTCTGTTCTGAGATAATATTTGTAAGTCTAACTCCTTTGTAAGGTCGATAAGGTGAGTCTTACACACCTTTAACACAAGTATACAATGCAAAGCATAAGAAAACCAAACACACACAAAAATACTGTAATTAAACTACTGTAGTCTCCTTAAAATGGTAAGGTAAACACATAAGTTACTTCTGAGATTTGTTCGAATTTGCGAATGTTTGTAATGTGAGGTCCATTGGTATCTGTGAAAGTTTGCAACTCAAATGTTCCTAAATTGGGGACTTACTGTATTAGCTTCTAAGAATTTTTTTATTATGCACACTCAAGCTTTTCTGAACTAAAAAATGCTTAGTCATGTCTTTAAATTATTTTGTCTTGTCATTCTCTGTCTTTTGAAAATCATTCTAAAAATGTGAAAGTTTAACTTATTTTTGATATCTTTCATTTTCTCTCATATTTCTATTTATTCTTAGTTCTCTGTTCTATCCTCCATTCCTCATGATTATTTTATAATTCATTGATTTGTTCTTTTGATCTGATTTTTAGATTGTTACATTACATATTACATTTTGTGACTACAGATTGAATTTCAAATGAGTTTGTTTTCAAATATATCAATTCTTTTATAATAATCTTTATTTTTATTTCTTAAATCTTTTGGTCAAAACTATGCTTTAATTTATATCTTTGAACATTTTCAACACACTTATTTTCAAGTCTTCGCCAGATTATTATATAAAAAAAATTTCCTGAGGAATACATTTCTGTATTTACTGTTCACTTTGTTGTTTTCTTTCACTGCATTAGATTTCTTCTTGTGTGTTAAAATTTTGACTAATAGCCTTATTTTTTCTCTTATTTTCATCTGCATTCTCTCCTTCATTTTAGAAGGTTTTCTTTAATTTAAGCGAAGAAAAAAAAGAAAAAAAGGACATATATAACAAAGACAACAAACAAAAGAGACAAACAAACAAGTAGAGTAAATGCACAACAGTAACATTGCAGGTTTACAAAAACAGATGATAGAAACTTGACAATGGCTGCAATATAGCGTATCGTTATCTTTAAAATGGTTACATACATTAACAGATATAGACATGTAAAATTGATCTAATCGTATGAGCATTAATTTTTCTTTCTCAATAACGAATACATTCAGCAGTGTGTTCATTTTAGTTATCTTACATATACATACGTACAGGTTTATATCTTTTTCTCTTCCATTTTCTCTTTCCGCCTTTTCCCTTCCCAATTAGTTTTGCTCTTTGAGCTGTTTTTTACCCTTACATAGAATTTATTATAGATTTTGGAACATATATACTTTTTCGTTTCTTACAATAGGGAGACAATACGGTATTTACACAGGTGAGTTTGATTTATCTCACTTATGAGTATGGTCTCAAGTCGTGACCATTTACTTACAAAAGTCTCAATGCAATCTTTCTTAATAACTGAGTAGTAGTCCATTGTATAAAAATACAATATCTTTTTTATCCATTCTTTGATTGAAGGGCACTTGGGTTGTTTCCAAGATCTGGCTATTACAAATTGTGTTGCTATAAACATGGGTGCACAGATATCACTGTGGTATGATGTTTTCAATTCTTCTGGGAAAATGTCCACAAGTGGGATAGCTGGGTTGAATGGGATCTCTAATCCTAGCTTCTTGAGGAATCTTCACACTGATTTCCACACTGGTTGAACCAGTCTACACTCCCACCAACAGTGGAGAAGAGTTCTTTTTTCCCCACAGCCCCTCCAGCGTTTGGTGTTGCTTGATTTTTTAATCTTGGCCATTCCTTCTGGAGTGAGATGGAATCTCAGCATTGTTTTAATTTGCATTTCCTGAATGGCCATTGATGTTGAATATTTTTTCATATATTTATTTGCCGTTTGTATTTCTTTCTCTGAGAAGTGTGTATTGATCTCAGATGCCCAGTTTTGGATTGGGTCCTTGAATTTTAGGGGCCTGATTTCTTTTACTTCTTTATATGTTTCAGATAGAAGTCCTTTGTCTGATGGACAATTGGCTAAGATATTTTCCCATTTTGTGGGTTTTCTTCTCACGCTGTTGGAGATTTCCTTTGACATGCAAAAATTTTTAGTAAGATGAGATCCCAGTTGTTGATTCTGAGAAGTGTTTCCCGTGCAATCTGATTTTTGTTCATGAACTCTCTGCCTACTCCTATGTCATCAAGATTATTACCTACTCTGTCTTCTAGTAAGTTTAGTATCTCTGTTTTTATATTCAGATCTGTGATCCATTTTGACTTTATTTTAGTGCATGGTGATAGGCATGAATCTAGTTTTAGTTTATGGCATATAGAAAGCCAGTTTTTCCAGCACCATTTGTTAAAGAGGCTATCTTTCTTCCAATGTACATGTTTGGCCCCTTTGTCAAAGATGAGGTGGTTAAGTGTGTTTGTAGTTGTGCCTGTATCTTCTAATCTATTCCATTGATCTTCAGGTCTGTTTTGATTCCAGTACCATGCTGATTTTATCACAGTAGCATTGTAGGGTAGTTTCAAGTCAGGGATTGTGATGCCTCCTGCCTTCCCTTTGTTGCCCAGAATTGCCTTTGCTATTCTAGGTCTTTTCTGGTTCCAGATGAATTTCAGGAATGCTTTCTCTAGCTCTATGAGGTAGGCATGTGTTATTTTGATTGGGATTGCATTAAATCTGTATAATAGTTTTGGGAGAATGGTCATTTTCACGATGTTTGTTCCTCCTATCCATCAACAGGGAATATCTTTCCATTTTCTGAAATCTTCTTCGATTTCCTTCTTTAGAGTAATGTAATTTTCACTGTATAGATCTTTTACTTCCTTTGTTAGATTGATTCCTAAGTATTTCTTTTTTTTTTTTTTATGTTATAGTGAAGGGTGTGGTTTCCCTTATTTCTCTCTCAGTGACTTTGCTGTTTGTGTACAGGAATGCTATTGATTTTTGAGTGTTCACCTTGTATCCAGCTACATTACTAAATTTGGTTATTACTTCTAGAAGTCTTCTAATGGATTTTTGGGGGTCTTCTATGTAGAGTATCATATCATCTACAAATAAGGATAATTTCACTTCTTCCTTTCCTATTCTTATTCCCTTTATTTCTTTCTCTTGTCTAATTGCTCTGGCTAATATTTCCAGAACTATATTGAATAGGAGTGGTGATAATGGACATCCTTGTCTTGTTCCTGATTTTAGGTTGAAAGTTTCCAGTTTTTCTCCATTTAGTAAGATGTTGGCTGTTGGTTTATGATATATGGCTTTTATCAGGTTGAGGTAGAGACCATCTATTCTGATTTTCTGTAGGGTTTTGATCATGAATGGGTGTTGGATTTTGTCAAAAGCTTTTTCTGCATCTATTGAGATGATCATGTGGTTCTTGTCCTTGGCCCTGTTGATATGGTGTATT
>RJWM01033186.1:0-20961 GCA_004363535.1 Dasyprocta punctata | reverse complement strand
TTCCATCTCACTCTTTACCTGGGGTTCCTGGGCCTTTGGTACTTCCTGTTCACTTTTTTGTATCTGAGATTCCTGTTTTATGTGTACTGTTGGATCACTCGTCATTTCTTGGGCTGCAGGTTTTTTTGGTACTTCTGTCTCACTCTTTATTTGGGATTCCTGGCCTTGTGGTACTCCTTCCTGACTTTTCTTTACCTGGATTTCCTGTGTTTTTGCTTCTTGTTCTTTTATTATTTCAGCATCACTCTTTACCTTGACCTCCATTCTGATCTTGTCTTTCTCTGGCTCAGGGAATTTTGCTTTTCTTTTTGACTCTTTTTTGTGTGTTGCTAAAGATTCATCAGACTCTGTAAATACTTCCTTCTTCCCTGCTTCCCTGCTTTCTGTCATTTCTCCATGTTTTGGAAGTTGGGCTTTTAAATCTGATTTTTTTGTAAGTTCTCCATCCACGTAACCTGGAAATATGACTGAACACACAACAAAAGTGCATGATTCAGATATCAAATATTTTCACTTTACCCCTATTTTCCTTGTTGGTTTCCTTTTTCTTTGCCTTAAAACTGGGAAACTAAATTTAAGGTTATCTTCAAAAATATAAATGGTGGAAATCACATGATATTATGGAATTATTGATAAGATTCTAGACTTGAATGAATTGGAAGACTAATGAGAGAAAAGGTAAAACGTAATATAAATGAATTGGCATTTGTTCAGATTACAACTACTAAATAATGCTTAGGGACTAATTCAGGATGTATCCTTAAAAAATTTGAAGGAAAAATTATGGGAATAAGTGCTAATTATTTTTAAGACAGAAAAAGGGAACTCAGATGTGTTCATATTTCAACTTGCAAAAGGATAATAGTATGAGCTGATAATTATGAAGCACCCTATAGCAAGCACTCACTTTTATGAGCATTTTACACATGAAATCACTTAGTCTTCACAACCATATAGGGTAGGTATTGTTATTATTCCAATTTTACGGATGAAGAAATTGAGTCACGAAAGCTTGAATGAATGTAAATAGAACATATAATTAGTGGATGGTGAAACCAAGAATGAAACCTGTGTAGTAAGACTTTAGAGCTCAGTTTTAACTATCACCTTAGCCTGCTTCTTGTAATATCTACTAGCTTACTTTATAATACTTTCAGGTCCCTCTTATAATGTGCGGATAAATCAGCTCTGCCATCTATCACTATTTTTGTGATCTAATAAATTTGAATGTTAGCTTTTGCTAGGTGTTTTTTTGTTAGCTTTTCTTTCCTCCTCTCTTTCAATGTTTTGGTTTCCTGAATTAAGAAAGAAATATCTGGGCTCCCAAGGAGAATTGTATGGATTCTTGTTGTACAGCAGACAGATGTCTTGCTTTGAAAAAACCTGTATTTTATATAGTAGAAAGAATACTGAATTTAAGAGGTGAAAAAAAAATCCTGGTTTTGCTGTCCTTATTAGCCTGGTTTATTTGGATAAATGAATTCAGAGAGTCTCACTTTCTTAGTATTTAGTCTTGTGTGGTCACTTTTTAGAACTTTTCAGGGAGTCTACACAAAGAAACATAGCCTTTGAAGACAGATGTTAAAATCCTGGCTCCATACCTAATCAATGGGTGACCTCACTTTCTTATCTGTAAAATGGAGGCAGTAGCAGTAGCTATCTTACAGAGATGTTATGATGATTAAATAATGTTACTTAAGTAAAACACTTAGTAAAAGGCATGGATCACAGTAAGTACTTAAGTCAATAAATGTTGGCTAGTACTATTACCAAATAAGATAATAAGTGCAAAAACTCCCTGATCCAATAAAGGACAAGGCATTCTTAGTTTCCAACAAATAATTTAGAGGAGTGGCTAATTATATTACAGCCAGATTTATTGCTTAAAATTTAATTTCTGTACTTTTTAAATGTTGAAAACTTTTTGATACATTTATAGGGTTTGATATTTGAAAAATCGATATTCGCATAACTTTAGAGTTTTATCACATGTAGAACAAGACACACCTGTGTTAGGTAAGAAATTAATTATAAATCAAAAGTGGTTTTATAGTTTAATGTTTTCTGTTTCTTTAAGCTTTTAACATCAAAATAAATGTAACATTAGGAAACTTGCAGTAATGTTCTCTGAACTTTCATGAATTTCTTCCTCTGATGCTTTTTATTAAGGGAAGTGACATTTTACTGAAGATAAATTAATTTCCAGTTTTCTAGGGAAAGTTTTCTGACAGTATATTCTAAACATTGATAAATTAAGTGAGATAGTCTAGAATATTTCAATCTCTGATACAGCTCTCAGTTGTTTTGTTTTGGTTGGGGGTGTGGTATGTGTACGATGGTGGAGAGAAGAGTTTGTTTTTCCATGAACGCTCCTAACCTTAAGAATTCTATTGAGTGTACTTCTTAAACAAACTGATTTTTGTTAATATATCAATACTTTTAGTTTTACCTTCTCTTAGGGGGTAATTGTTTACTACTGTGTACAATGCTGCATGACCCACTTTTTAAACCTAAAGCTGCCGTCTAACGTGTAGAGATTTTGTTAACTAGAATTAAATATTCTGAGATTTAATAAAAGTTTTTTTTTTTTTGAGACAGGTCTCACTATGTAGTCCAGGCTGATCTTGAACTCACAATATAGATCAGGCTGGCCTTAAACTCTCATTAATTCTCCTGCTTCTGTCTCCTGAGTGCTGGGATCACAGGCTTGTGCCATCTAAAACAAGTTTTATTCTACTTATCCCTTAATAATTTCATAAAGTTAAAAAAATTGTTACTATTTTTCTCATTGCACTGAGAAACACATTATTACCTGTAATATTTCTTTATCCTTGATTATTTTATCCTTGATTTAATCCTTGATTATCTTTATCCTTGATTCTTTTCTGTTATCTTTTCTATTTTGAACTTAAGTAACAAAAATTAGATTTCCTAGGATTTATTTTTCAGGAACCTAGCTGTCACCTAAAATGAGGTCCACTTTTATTTCAACTTAGCTTTGCAGAAGCAAGCTACGAATCATTACTCCACCACATGCTAAGTTAATGTTTTCTTCTAGATTTTAAGATAGTGCATACACCTTCATAATACAAAGTCCATTTATTGCAAGCAGTAGCTCATACGACAAAATTTTAATGTAATAAAAACTTTAAGCAAGACTTTGGGGATCATTGTAATTTACTCAGGCTGATTAAAACTAATGATTACAACTTTTAAATTGGATTGGTTTTTGCTGAAGATGAAAGATATAAGGAAAGAGTTATCACCTTAATAATTCTAAATTAATAATATTGAAAATGGTCTTTATTAGGAAACTATTCTTAGGTTCTTAATTCAGTGGTCAGCAGGGAGTACACAGATCTAGATTCCAAAACAAATGTGTTAGGCATGAGAAAAACAAATCACTACAGTTTTTAAACCACTGGTTACATTTTAAGGATCATATATTTAGCTGAATGTGGAGGTGAGAAGGGACTTGAGAGGATAATAATATTTTATGGTCTAGTTTGTCTTCAATATTTTTTAAATTTTAAATTAAATCTTACACATACTGTATCAGTAAGAATATACATTTTACAAGAAAATATTTCAAAAGAATGACTTGAAGCCTGGTGTGGTGGTGAGCACCTGTAATCCCAGCGCTCTGTGAGACTGAGGCAGGGGGTTGGCAATTTTGGTCTAGTGACTCAGCAAGACCTTGTTTCAAAATAAAATACAAAGATAGAGCTGGAGATACAGCTCACTGTGAAGAATCTGGGTTCCATGCTTAGTCCTGGAGGAAATAAAGATCGAATTGATTTTTTGGGCAACTTAAAAAAATATATTCACTAAACACTAATTAATCTCCTGGCCCCGGGGAGGCGTTGGCTTGTGATCCTTCCCAGAACCATGTTATCATGCAGGATTCTTCAGAATGAGGTTGATATGTAAAGTTAATCACAAACAATACCTTTTTTTAAATAAGGAAAACAGGCAAGAATATAGTTCTGTCACTTTCTTTGTGCGGGGAGGGCATTTGAGGGAAATAGGCACCGAGTGACTGGTGAGTGTGCACTGTGTTTGGTATCATAAGTCAGAAGGAGAATGTTAGCCCTTTTCAGCTTCCCCTTCCTGCCCTCTCCTCTCCTCAACCCAGTCTCTTTCTAGAAAGAAGAATGAAATTTTAACATGATTCCATGTTAAATATTTATTTTGGGAAATTTGCTCTTATTTTGTCAGTGTTTGGAATGTTTGAAATTCTTGAAGGATGTCTCCTTAGATGTGTCTTATGTTCTACTTCTTTGTCTTATTTATTTATTTTTGTGATACCGAGGATTGAACCCAGGCTTCACATATGCTAGACAGGTGCTGCAACACTGAGCTCACAGCAGATGCCCAGTACCTACCACTCTCAAGGGTAGATTTATTTAGACCAGTGAGAGAAAGTCGATGAGATTTTGTTATTAACTATTTTTTCCTATTAATATGACTACGAAGTCCTTGACTTATAACTAAAGAATTCTAAATTCCTAGCAAAGAACTAATGGCATTCAGAAACCAATCTTCTTTCATTATATTTTGCTGGGACTCAGTAAGGAGATTCTTTTTCAGAGCCTACAAAATGGCCAGATATTACGCTTCCTTTCATATCAACTTTATCTCCATAGGGGAGTGTTTTCTGAGATAGATACTTAGCATCTTAGAGGACTTGGGGGTAACAGGAACATTTAAAATGACTTTAGAAATGCAAGGCTCTATTTTGGAGTAAAAACAGCCAAGCCAGACAATAATGATAAGGTACAATGTTAGTGGTGGGAATAGGTGAGGAGCTCACCCGTAGCACATAGTGCTCAAAATAAAATACAAAAGAAAGATCTGGGGAGATTTTCTAACTCAAAGAGAATCCACATTCCAGTGATATCCTTCTTAGCTAAAGTCAGAAACTTCAGTATAGAATCATTTTTCAGAGTGCTGCTAGCCAGAGTTCAGCATTCCATTTCACAGAGAGGGTTATTTTGTGCTATTTAGTTAATATAAAGATTTTAATCTTTGCTAAGGTAACAGTTTTACCAAAATTCCAAATATAGTATTTCCTACATTTTTTGTTCTTACACAAGTCACCACCCTTGCCATTTCTTAGTTAAAAGAATGTGTTTTGTGGGTCTCATCTTATTTTGACATGTATTCTTTGACAATCCTAAAAAATTTTCTTTGTCAGTAAAAATTACTAGTTGCAAGAGTTTAGGACTCTTTTAGAGGAAATAGGCTCTGTTGTGATCAACTGTCTGGGAGTACATGCTGTGGGAATGCATGGGAGTGGTCTTTGGTAATAGAATCAGATACAAGGCCATTGTAATTTGCTATGAAAGGAAAATAGGTAAGTGGGAATCAAAACTAAAATATGAGGAAACCACATAAAAATAATGGCAGCCATTTGTGGACTCTGGGGCAGGAGAATAAGTCAACAAGAAGCTAAGACCTCCTGTGAGGGGCTAACTGGAGGAGAGCCAGATGCCAGCCCCTTCTGGTGCACAGGCTGGGATACAAGAAGAGCCAGTGTGTTCCCCCCACCCCCCGTAAGTGACCGGCTGATCTGGAGAAACACAGGCTGTGATGATAGCTAATGAGGTAAAATACAACTTAATGCTTGTAGTGTTTAGTGTTTCACTGACTTTGCAGGCCTAAAGCTGGTAGTCTGAGCATCTATTCAGAGGATAACAATATGCAATGTAGCATATATGGGGGATCTCCTTCTGAAGGTAGTAGCTATTGCTAATTCCCTATTATCTTGTTTCAAAATCCTGTATCATTCTCATTGTTTTGTTTGGTTGGGTTTTATTCTGTTTTAACTTGTTTGAGTTTGTTGTATCCGATGGCATGGGCAGCTGTTTCAAAGACAACAAGATATATTATGGTAGCCATTTTGGATTTATTATTATCTTGTTTTGAAGTCCTGTATTGCATTCATTGTTTTGTTTTTATGGGTTCTATTCTGTTTCTGTTTGATTTTACTATGTCTGAAAGTATGGGCAGCTATTTTGAGGACAACAAGAGGCATTATGGTAACTATTATTGATTTCCTATTGTTTTGAAATCCTGTGTCACTTACACGGTCTGGTTTTGATTGACTTTATTCTGTTTTATTTTGCTTGGTTTTATTATCTCTAAAATAAAATTAAAAAATTGGCTATTTTGAGGTAGAGCATGTAATTCAAGAAAATTTGGGAACAAAAACTCAAAAGTCCTCATCACAAGAATAGGTAAGGTAAAGAAATGTTCCAAACTTACCGAGTTTTCCAAAAGTGTCCACTGAAATAGACAAAGGCAAACACATCAGTAAGGTATTGAGCTTTCCCTGCGTCCTGATCCCCAAACCTCTTCACTGGATAGAATGTGTTATTAAATCTGTGTTAACTGTGGGGAGTCTTCATTTCCCTCCCCTTTCTCTGCGTGCATTGTAATGTAGAAAGACCTTGTGACAAACCACTTCAGATTGCCTTTATTTTTGATTAGTAACTAGGAATTCTGTTAGAGTTTTCAAGATTACAATTTCTAGATGGGCATGGTGGCACACACCTATAATAGCACTCTGGTAGGCTGAGACAGGAGGATCATAAGTTCAAGCAGAGTCTGGGCAGTTTCAGGAGACCCTGTCTTAAAAAAACACAAAAAACAAAAAATAAACCCTCCTCAGAAAAAACAAAAACACCCCAAAGCAACCAAACAAACAAACAAGAAAAGGGACTGAGACTGTAGCTCAGTGTGAAGGGCCTGGCTTCAACCCAGTAGTGGGAAAATGATAATCTATAGCCAATGGGATATTTAGTAGCCTTACAAGATGTATGCTAAAGTACATATTCACTTGGTATGACTTATTTTAGGTACAGTTGTTGCCAAGTACTGAAACTTGGGTTTTTCTCTTATGTTAATGTTACTTAATACAACTACCCTAAAGCAACAGGAAAGCATGAGATTGTGAGAAACACAGTAATGGAATTGTTTACCGAGCTGAAAATATGGACATGGGCTATGTAAACCCTGGAGCAATGGTTGGCAAAGTGCAGAAACAAATCCAGATTGCTGTCTATTTTTATATGTTCTACAAAGTTCAGCTGGATTTTACATTTTTAAGTAGTTAAAACATAAGAATGCTATTATTTGCATCACATGAAAATTATATAAAACTCATATTTTGGAGCTGGGAATTTAACTCAGTGGTGCAGCACCTGTCTGGCAAGTGTGAGGTCCTGAGTTCGATTCCTGGTATACCTTCCCCCAAAAAACCAAACCCCAAACCAAAACCCTCATATTTTACTATCTGTGGAGGATTGGGACACATCCATCCTCTTCTTTTTTACATGTTGTCTCTGATTGCTTTTGTGCTAGCATAGTCGAATAGTCATAACAGAAGTTTCATGACTTTTAAAATTTAAAATATTTATTAACTTGCCCTGTATAGAAAACATTTGCTTACTCTAGCCCTGGAGGAAATTAAAGTCCTAGAGATAGAGTAGGAAATTACTAGTAGGTAGCTTGAGGTATTCCTGAAGTTAAAGCAAGAAGATAGGTTCGTTGTACCAGTTGGGTCAGGAATACAGTTCTTCCTCATTCCTGTCGCCCCGGTTCTTTCTTCCAGAGGACCCTCAAGATGCCTAGCGGAGTATAATGAAAATGGAGGGCCGTGGATCCCCTAGTGTGTTTGCTGAATGAGTGCCTCAAAGATAACCACATGCAGTGGATTACTCTTACTGTCCTACCAGCCTATTTTGAAACTGTTTTATTGTTATTGTTAGTTTTTAAAAAAACCTGATATTTTTTTCCCCACCTGCACGACTCTTACTATGGCCCCAGTTACTGTTCTCTCTCTGATTGCTCTCTCAGCTTTCACTCTTCCTTCCTTGCAGATTCGCAGTTCAGCAGCTGCAGGGATCCTTGTAAAATGTCACTCATTTGTCTGTGATTCATTAATGACTCCCCATTTTGCTTGACCCAAAGTTAAAAGTTACTACAGTGACTTTCAAGGAAAGATCTAAAAGATCTGCCTCTCTGAAGCTCTCTGATAGCTTTTATTGCTGTCATTCTTCATTCTTCTCCAGCCAAACACAGACAAACCTCAGACATACTGCAAGCTAATCCAAGCAGCAGAATAAAGTGAATATGGCAAATAAGTCAGTCACAGGAATTTTTTTGTTCCTTGGGACATATAGAAGTTATGTTTACACTGCAATTTTCAGTACTTTTATATCTTAAAAAGTATACACTTTAATTAAAAATACTTTCTTGCTAAAAAAATAACTCTGATAATCATTTGAACCTTAGGTGAGTTATAATATTTTTGCCAGTGAAGGGTTTGAGCTCAATGTTGATGATAAAGGTGTTGTTGAAGGTTGGGTGGTTGAGGCAGTATCTTAAAATAAGACAACAATGAAGTTTTTGCCATTGATTGACTCTCTTTTCGAGAAAAACGTCTCTGCAGCATGCAATTTTGATAGCATTTATGTACAAAATATCTTTCAAAATTGGAGTTAACATTCTCCAACTCTGTTACTACCTACTACTATACCAGCTAAGTTTATGTAATATTCTAAATAATTTTGTGTCATTCGGATATACACATAGCATCTTCATCAGTAGATTTCATCCTAAAAAATTACTTTCTTTCTGCAACCACAAGAAGTAACTCCTTATCCATTAGATGTTTTATCATGCGATTGCACAAGTTCAGTCACTTCTTTGGGCTCCTCTTCAATTTCTTTTTTTTTTTTTTTTTTTTTTTTTGCGGCACCGGGGATCGAACCCACAGCCTCACGTCTGCCAGGGCAGGCGCTTAAGCCACTGAACCAAACTCCCGGCCCTAGTTTTTTGAGGCAGGGTCGCACTATGTAGCTCAGGCCAGCCTTGTGCTTGCATTGTAGCCCAAGCGGGCCTCGAACTCACAACGCTCCACCTACCTCAGCCTCCCGAGTGCTGGGATTAAAGGCGTGTGCCACCACACCTGGCTTCCTCTTCAATTTCTACTTCCACCATCTCTACCATGTCCAGAGTTACTTCTCCAGTGAAATCTCAAGTACCCTTAAAATCATCCATGAAGGTTAGAGTCAAGTTCTTCCTAACTCTGGGTGTCGCTGATATTTTTACTTCTTTCCGTGAGTCACAAGCGTCCTTCACGGCATCTGGAGACTCCTTTCCAGAAGGTTTCCAATTTACTTTGCCCAGATCTGTCAGAGTAATCATTATCCCAGCTATATCCTTATAGTATGTATTCTTTAAATTTTTTTTTCCAAAAAATTTATTTTAATCAATACACCAAAGCATAAAAATTAAACATATTGATGGGTACCATGTAATATTTCAGTATATGGATACACTGTATAACATTTGCATCAGGCTAAGCATTTTTATCTTCTCAAACACAGTGCGTTTCTCATGGATCTGTGCAGAATGGATGCTGTATGAGTGGGTAAGAAAACAGCATTAATCTCATTGTACCTCTTTCAGAACTTTTGGGTGAACAGTTGCATTGTCAACGAGAAGCAAAATTTTGAAAGGAATCTGTTTTTCTTTTGATCAGTAGGTCTCACAGTAGGCTTACGATACTCAGTAAACCATGCTGCAGAGAGCTGTGCTGTCATCACTGTGCTGTTGTTCTATTTGGAAAACACAGCAGAGTAGCTTTAGTTCCACATGTTCCCCCCAGGGCTGTAATTCTTATGTATCACTGCTTGGTGGCCTGAACCACTAGTGTGTTTCAAACCAAATGCATGACTGTTGCTGGTGGCAAAAACTGATCTAATCACTCTTATTGGCCTTTTTACTAATAAGATTAATAAAAAGCTGCCAAATGGTACAGTTATGTATACACCACTGGTGGTTCAAGCTGGCGGGAACATGTTAATTCTTAAGGGGCCTAGGATTTTAGAATTGTAGAGGAGCATTAGCTTCAGTTTAAAGCCACTGGTTGCATTAGCCCCTAACTAGAAGCAAAGCATGGACTTGTTTTATGTAACTATGAAAGTCTTAGATGGCATCTTCTTCCAATGTAAAGTTTGTTTTTTTGTTTTTTGCCTGGGAGTCTACATTGAAACTGTTGTTTAGTGTTATGGCTTGTGTCATCTAGATGTCCCCCAAAGCCTCATGCACTCATAGGGTGGGAATTTTTGGAGGTGGTTGGATCTAGGGTATGTGATACTAGGGTTAATGGTATATGATATCTGGATTAGGTGTGGCTGAATGGACTTACTGAAGAGGGAAGCCCCACCCTGGGTGTGGGTGACACTAATCAGTAGGCTGTAACCTGGATGGAATTGAAAGGAACAGCAAGAAGGCAGACTCGCTGCTCCTGCTGCTTCCTGCCTGCCCCACCACGTGCTGTTTCTCCTCTGCCATGCAGCCCTGCCTTGGAGCTAGCTGACTACGGATTGAAACCTCTACAAACTGTGCACTGATGTAAACTTCTCCTTCTTTAACTTGTGGGTGTCGGATATTTTGTCCCAGCAATCAGAAAAATAGTATACTAGTCGCCTTCCTTGGTAATCTTAGCTAGGTCTTCTGGATAACTTGCTCTAGTTTCTACATCAGCACTTGCTGCTTTGCCTTGGATTTTTATGTTTCGGAGCTCGTTTCTTTCCTTAAACCTTATGAAGCAATCTTGCTCCCTTCAAGCTTTTTTCCTGCATCTTCTTTACTCTTGTCAGTCTTTATAGAACTGACCAGAGTTAGAGCCTTGGTTTGGACCAGGCTTTAGTTTCAGGGAAGGTTGTGGCTGGTTTGGTCAGACCATTACAGCTGTCTTCACAGAGGCTATTTTGCCTCTTCCGCTTTCCGTTCATTCGGGAGTTCACTGGAGTTGTACAGTACTTTTAATTTTCTTCAAATTGTTTTCCCCGAGTCCCTATCTTGGCTGTTTGGCTGAGTGGCCTAGCTTCAGCCTGTCTTGGCTTACACACAGCTTCCTCACTGGGCTCAGTCATTTTGCACCTGTGATTTAAAATGAGTGATGTGCGACTCTTCTCACTCTAACACTTGGAGGCCATTATAAGGTTATGAACTGTATTGTTGTGTGTGAGGGACTAGGGAGGCTCGAGGAGAGGGGTGTGGGGAGGAGGTGGTCAGCGGGGCAGTCGGAACATGTACGCTTTTGGTCGTTTGCCATCTGATGTGGGTGCAGTTCATGGTGTCTTAAAATAATTGCAACAGTAAAGATCATCGGCCGAAGGTTACCATAGTAGATATAATAATAATGAAAAGATTTAAAATATTATGAGAACTAGAAAAATATGACCCAGAGACACAGTATGGTGCAGATGGAACTGATAGACCTGCTTGGTGAAAAGTTACCATAAATCTTTAATTTGTTAAAAAAAAAAGCATCTGTGAAACACACAGCGAAGAACAACAAAATGAAGTATACTTGGGCTCGCTTTCTTGATTTTCCTTAAATATTCTGTAACTGTTCCTACCTCAGAGTGGCTTATATTCTCCTCTGAAGTATTCCCCCTTTGCTATCTCATAGTTAATTCATTCACCTTTCACGTGTCATTTAAGTTTTGCCAATTACTGAGAATGGAGTGTTGAATTTCTTAACTGTACTTGTGAGTTTTTTTCTCTCTTTTTTGTTTCTCATATACAGTATTTGAGGCATGGCTGTGCACATACATTTAGTTCTTTTTTTCTTTTTTTTTGTGCTACTTAGTATTGAACCCAGGGCCTTTGGACTGAGCAACACCCATAACACTTTCTTTTTTATCTTTTACTTTTAGACAAGTCTTATTAAGTCATTAAATTGCCCAGACTGGGCTCAAGCTTGCTGTCTTCCTGCCTTAGCCTCCCAGAATCCTAGGATTATAAGTGTGTGCCAACGCACTCAGGAAGTTATGCTTTTTATGTACTTTGTTAATTTTTGTAATTGGTATATTTAGACTTACTGTTTTTACTCAACTGAAATCATAAATGTGTATAATTTGCGTAAGTGTTATGAAAGGCAGGTCTCGATTAAATTATTTCAAGGAGCAAGAGTTAGAAAAGGCTTCTTCTTGTGGCAGTGGTGCCCCAAGATTAGGGGGGAGAGGACGGAGATGAGCCTTTATCTTTTATCCACAATTCTATTTTAGTTAACGCTTTCTCTGTTTTCTTTGCAGTCCGTCTCTCCTCATATTCCCACTGGCTGCATCTAATTTTGTTATTTCTACCTTTTACCTTTGGGAATTTTCTTTTGTGACTCTAAAGTTTCAGACTAAAACATAAAATTTTTATGTACTATTTTCATGATCCTTCTTGTGACTCCAACATATTTTACCATTATGGTTTTCTTTTTTTTTTTTCCTCTTTTGAAACTTTTATCTTATCTCTAACCAAAGGAACACTTTTTCCTCCTTTGTCTTCTGCATGTGGTTTCCTACTTTTGTGGGTCTTTGAGTCATCAAACCAAAACTAAAACCAAACCGCCCACCCACCTGTCCATACCCACCACTGCCACTGATACCATCAACAATCTAAAGGACTCTTTGTAATATAAAGGAATATGAGAAAATGTGAAGGAAAAGAGATGGAAAATAATTTGATTCTCAGGGTCTATAGTGTGAGAGATTAAAACTGTCAGTGCAGAAGAAGGAACCCAGGTGCTACACAAAACCAGAGGAAATTGAGAAAGATAATAGGAACTTACAGGCTGCTACTGGAGCAACTGTTAAAAAAGAAAATAAAAACACGTTAGTTTTTTTTAAAATTATGTACCGAGTTCCCATTGAACATTCCCTTAGAATACCATAGAAAAGAGTTTTGGAAAACATTAAATCTTTGAAGAATATGCTATTCCTCATTAAATCAATTTTCTCCACTTTAATAATGTAAATAACCAGGCCATATTAGAAAGCCTGTGTTTATGAGTAAAGGTCACCTTTTCTAATGAAATAAAGCTTTTGAAATATTTCTAACCTGGTCAAAGTGTTATATAATTTCAGGAGATTGATTAAAATTATATTACCCTCTTTGTAATTTTTTTTGTTTTTCAATATTTTTTCTTTCTTTTACATAGTTGCCATCATATCAGCTCTCATTTTTTTTTTATAGTATAGAAAATCCATTTGTAATTGTAAGTCTTTAAACTTTGGCCATGATAAATTTTAAATTGTTTTCTTTCTAGTAATATCTGGGATTTTAGTCAAAATTCTAAATCTGGCTTGGGAAAAGCATGTGTTAGAAAAAGCATGCAGATATTTTAGGATAATAATAGCAGAATTATGAAAGAGAAAATAAATTTATCTATGAAGCTGCTATTTTACTTTGGACTGTTTACTTACTTGGAACTTGTTTGTATCCCCTTCCAAATTTATTTGTTGAAATCCCAGTCCCCAGCAGTACGGTATTTGGAGGGAGGCCTTTGGGAGCTAATCAGGTCATGAGCGTGACCTTTATGAGTCTGAGCAGTGTCTTTGTAAGAAGACGCATGGTTTTCTCTGCCATGTGAGGACACGAGGAGGAACCTGTCTACAAACTAGGAAGAGAGCCCTCAGCAAAACGGAATCCGTTAGCTCCTTGATCTTGGAATTCCCAGCTGCCAAGCTGAGAAATATTTAAATGTTTACCCATTTATTTTATCCTATTATTGAATATTATAAACTAAGACACAGCCTTTGCTAAAATACCAGCAAACTAGTGTGGTTGTGGGACATGGAGACAGGTATTCCTGTTTGCACATCCAAGGGGTGCTAGAATACAGCAAAGCAAGGATGGTTTAATGACAAGAAATCTTTAAGCCTTTAATATCCTGAACCTTCTTTTCTATAGTCCTAAATATATCATGGTGAGTTATGTTTGAAATGGGCAAAATGGAGGTGAATTTACTCCTTTTCCTTTTCCTTTCAATTTTTTTTTTTTTAGCAATTTAGGATTTTATTTTATTTTAAAGAGGAAAAACAAAAACAATGGTATAGAATTTCATAGTAAGACCATAGGAAATTAACAATGGTCAATATAATGCATAGTGTTATCTTCAAAGTAATTGCTCAGATTACAAGACATATGCATGCAAAATTTCCTTTCCATTTTTATGAAAATTTAAAACTCATAAAAGTAGTAATGGTGATTTTAATTTGAAATCTGATTCTTTTATTTTTCTTCCTATTTTCGCCTCTCATCATGCCTCTGTTTTATTCTTCCCTTATGGCCTTCTAGGTTTCTGCTGCTTAGTTTATTCCTTGCCTTATTTAAAAAATACATGAGCTATTTTACTTTAGGATTGTTATGGTTTATATCTAGATGTCCCCAAGTGCTTCATGTGCTCATGGGCTTGGCTTTTTGGAAGGTGACTGAACCAGGGGAGTGATACAGCCAGCTTGCTGTTAGGAGGTGGGGTCTGGTTGGGGGAAGTTGGAAGCAGGCAGCTGGAGGCTGACTTGGAAGGCTGTACCTCCCTCCAGGACACCTCCCTTACTCTCTCTGCTTTCTGGCCACTGTCACGTGAGTAGCTTTCCTTCAAAGCAGGCCTTCCCCCATGCTGCTTCTGTTTGGAGAAGGTCAATCATGTAAGGACTGAGACTTCTGAAAATGTGAACTCAATAAAACTCTCCCATTTAAATTGTGGGTGGGTTGTGGGTGTCAGATGTTGTGTTTCAGTGATGAGGAAAGTGGCTAAGACAAGGGTTTCTATTTTTTGCATTATATTGTGCCTGTCTTCTTTATTCTTTGCATCAGGAGAGTTTTTCACTTAAAATCAATAATTCTAGAAAATGCAGAAAAATCTGAATGCAAAATAGATGGGGAAATACATCACTTAGATTTTGCATTAACAGACGTGAATATAGCCAGTTACAGCACAGGGCCCGAGCCATCTGGATAGTCAGAGGACGGCAGAGCTGTCAATCACGCAACACATTGCTGGGTTTTGAAAAGAACTATAATATCAATACAACACGAAGTTCAAACTTCCAAAAATTCAGTTGCTATTCAAATTCTTTATAGTGAGAGAGAAAAAGAAATTCTTAGGTCAGCCATTGTTTTTTGTAAGAAGTAAACTGCAATAAAATATGACAGATTAACCCCTCTATTGTTTTTGTACAATAAGCTAAGGCTAGAGAATAAAAAATTAGGTAATTACTTCACAAAACTAGGTAATTAGAGTGCTGGGGGATGACAGTATTAGGAATTTTAAATATTTAAATATTAGTTTTCAGTATCAAACATTAATTTCATATAATAATGGATAAGCACTATTTATGAGTTATGAAGTGATAGTTGCTGTAAAGACATAACAATTAGTTGAAATTTATTCTTTGCTCGTAGCTCATTTAAGAAAAGGTTGAAATATCATTTGATAAAAATGGCTGGCCTTGTGTGTGGGTGGAGGGAATATGGAAAACTGCTGAAAGACTGATGAATTTATCAGAAAATCTCACCTAAACCAAAGTCATCAAGCAGAGTTTGTTAATGCTAATGCTCCTAAAAATAGTGGAATGAACAGAAGTTTTATCATCTGATAAAAAATTCCCAACTCTTTCACAGCATGAAGGCCTTGGAATAGCTAGTGTCAACTTAGAAGAATTTCTTTATGATGGCCGGATTAAGGACTAAACTAATAAGAGGTATTTCGGAATCCTGGAGCAAAACATACAAAAGTAAATCTTTTCTGGGAATACTTAGGGGTCACTTTGGGATCACTTTGAAAGCGTATAGAGTCGCTTCCTGATAGAGTTGGTGAAGTTATCACCTCCAATAAGTGTAACAGCAACAGTTTAAGTCTCTTTTAAGAGAGACAGATGAGGTGGGGAAAAGTATGTACACACATGGTTTTTAGAAAATTAGGGGAAAAGCAAAATTCTGTTTTCATTGGTGAATTATTTCTTTTGAAAAGTTTCCACTAGGAAATATGCTAAAGCAGACTCTTGAAATATGGTAAGAAGGAGTTTGATGGTGCCACATTCAAACTTAGATTCGATGGTTTTCCTATTTTGTCTTTTGACTGAGAGACCTGTTTCTCCACTGTCCCTCTTTCCTTGTCTTCAGATATTCCCTGCGCCTTGATTGGTTGTCGATAAAAATGTTTAAATTACTACCAGCACTGGCTCTCCTATGTTTTCCTCTACTTGTAGGAATTTTATGTTTGACACCAATTTATTTATTTATTTATTTATTTATTTATTTATTTTTTTTGCGGCACCGGGGATTGAACTCACAACCTCGCACCTGCCAGGGCAGGCGCTTAAGCCACTGAGCCAAACTCCCGGCCCTGGTTTTTTGAGGCAGGGTCGCACTATGTAGCTCAGGCCGGCCTTGCGCCTCGTTGTAGCCCAAGCCGGCCTCGAACTCACAACGCTCCGCCTACCTCAGCCTCCCGAGTGCTGGGATTAAAGGCGTGCGCCAGCACGCCCGGCTTGACACCAATTTATGATTAATCAGTTATTCCTAGAAAGTGGAGGGAAGAGAATGGCAGCAGACTTAAAAGGATGTGATTGGAAGTAATACCATGAAAGGGTAATGTCAATTAAATTTTTGGAGAGATTTAAGTAATTTATCCAAAGATATATACCTTTATTTTAGCTGGGATTTGAACCTAGGTCTGGTTGATTCCTTCTTTAGCCATTGTAATGCATCTTTTTACCAATTAACATTATGCAAATAGTTTTATCCCATATTTGGGATTTTTTTATTTAGAGCATACGTGTAGAAATGGAGGATACTGTACTTTTTAAAGTATCTAGTAATATGCTGCATATTTGTTTTCTAAAAGGGTTTTATGTAAAATTAAGTGGGATCAGTAAGATATGAAAGTATAATTTTTTTTGCCCAAACATTTCTAGCATTAATTGTATATAATTGTACATAAGATTTCCTCTTCATTAAGTGAAAAATACATTGGTCTTAATTTTCTATCCTTTATTCTTGATTATATGCACTCACTTATTGCTAATTATTGTGCATATTGTTTTTAAATTTGTAAGAACTCAAGGGGGTCCTAGGTACTAGGGAGGCAAATGCAGTTGGAAAATGTACATGAAAATATTTCACTTCAGGGAAAATTTTGTAAAGGATTAAGAAATAGATGAATGATAACTTACCAATAGGTACTAGAGTTACTGGCAGAACAACATGAAACAAAAATGTATTAGCAGAATTTTTGGATCAAGAACATAGTTTCAGTCCTTGCTCTCTCCAAGGGGTTAATAAAGGGAGCGTGGAAGATACAAACCTCCCCCTCCCAAAATATTTACAATGGAATAAGAGGCATTAACATGTCATAAAGGAACAGTCCCCATGTAACTGGCTATACAATATATTTTTCTATTTTATCTAGTAGGAAGGTCCTGCAAAGAACTCTTAAACAATTTTGAATGTGAATGCTAATTGCAGTTAATTGTTCTTTTTCTCACACTTTATCTCTCTGTTTTCTTTTTATTCCTCTTTGGTATCTTTGTTTTTAGCAGTATGGAAAATGTTATTTGCTGTTAAAAGTTATTAGAAAAATTTTAGGAAAACAAAATACATCTTTTCTGCTTATTTTACTGACCAACTGTTTGTTCTTTCCAGAAAGTAATAACTCAGCAGATGGCTAAGCAAAAGGAGAGGATATTTATAAATAGAAGTACTAAATGGAATTTAGGTAGGAGTTAGGAAAACATTCCCTCATTTTGGGATCCTAGTTTATACCAGATTTATGAAAAGAAAAAGAACTTACTGATTGGTACTGCTACAGGTGCTAAAATTGAAATACAAATTATTAATACAGGTTGACACCAATAACAGAATTGAGTAATAGAATTCTTAACTGATTTGTTTTTCAGACAGGAAATTTCTGGAATTAATAAGGAAGACCAAGCTGCAAACTTTTTTTTTTTTTTCCACACTAAGGATCGAACTCACAACGTCACGCCTGCCAGACAGGCGCTTAAGCCACTGAGCCAAACTCCCAGCCCTAGTTTCTTTGAGGCAGGGTCGCACTATGTAACTCAGGTCGACCTTGTGCTCGTGTTGTAGCCCAAGCCGGCCTCGAACTCACAATGCTCTGCCTACCTCAGCCTCCTGAGTGCTGGGATTAAAGGCATGTGCCACCACGCCTGGATTCTATCATATATTTAATTAAAAATATTCTTTTTGTTGAATAATCAGTTGAGCCAATTCAAGAGTTTTTTTTTTTTTTTTAATTTCACCCTCAAGTGTTTGTCAGTTTCATCTTCTGGGTATTTAGGAAGCAAAGGGGAAGAATTAATGAACTGTATGCAAAGGTCAGTGAACGCCAGCAGTTCTAGCACAGCAGCCTTCACCTTCCTGCCGCCCTCCGCTGTTCTGTCTTTGCATTAGTCTTTCTAATTATGTAAACTTTTGTTTGCGTCTAGCAAGACATTTTAACTTACAAGGAAAAAAATGATCATGTCTATTTTCTCATTAATCTTTGTGGTCTGTGGTTTCTATGAAATCGCAAATATTCCAACAGGAGTCTGCTGACTGGGTGGGTGTGAGAAATATAAGTATCAGTTGTGCTGTTGAAATGGGAACAGCCTCATTCAAGAGAACCCACAGTGAGCACACAGCGTAGCAGACATAAAAGGAATTTCTGAGAATGCAAGTATCATTAAAGTGAGACAACATGCATTTCATTAATACTTTTCAATGAATGAGGATAGAAAAAAAACTTTTTTAAGTAGTTCTAGAACATATTTTTCACATGTAAGAGATCCATTTCCAGAATAGGAGGAAAGAATTACTTCCCCCTCTATTTTCCTTAACCATGCTAGATGTGTAATGTGTCAGTGATGTTTAAATTCTTATGTAAACTTGGGGAGGGCAGAATCTTTTTTCTATCTTGGTCCCTGCCTTATTCCCACTGCCTGGCACATGGTAGGTCCTGAATAAAAATTTATTTTTGAATGAGGGAGATTTCAATTAACTTAATTTTGCTGATTCGATTTTTACCATCTCCTACTTTTCACCTTTTCTACCAAAAATCAAATATAAATTCTAATAATAAAAATAACAGCTAACATTTTTTTCATTGGGAGAATTTGTGAAAAATGTTCAAAATAGAATGAATACGTTCTAGCATTCTAGAATACAGTAGGGTGATTATAGTGTAAAACAACTCATTATATATTTTATGGAGAACTAAAAAGAGAGGAACTTGTATGCTCCAAACCCAAAGAAATGATAATTGTTTAAAGAGATGTGAGTGCTAATTACATTGATTTGATCATTACACATTGTATACACATATCAAATTATCACATTGCACCCCATATATAATTATAATGTGTCAATTAAAAATAAAATTATTTAAAAAGTGTACAAATGTGTCATCCCTTGATTTCAGGTCACCTTTAGCTAGCTCATTATTTGACTTGTCATCTGTAGGGTTTTTTAACTTTCTAAATATTTATCATTAACTTGAGGAAGTTGTCCAGTATAAAAAAAATAGATTGAAAGACTTGCATATCCAGGTCTTGCATGCTTACAACAGTATACAATTTGTACAAGAACTAACTCCAGAACTTATAAATAAATACATGACTTACTTGGCTCTTGTTTTACTGTGAAAAAGAAATCAAATAAATAAATGAATGAGCGATTTCTGAATGAAGAACAAAGTTATTTCTCAAACTCTTTTTGTGGGAAGTTTTAGAAGCAGGACTTTGAGAGACCATTGAACTCTCTTTAGAGTCAGTCAACTACAGTGAAACAGTAAATTTCTTCAGATTATTCTGTTGAAGTTTTTGTTAATTTTGATACCTTTATGGAAAGACAGGATGAATGAAATGAGTGGCAGGAAATATTTTCTCTTCTCGATTTCTCTCTGCTGGTTCAAAGTTTTAAAGTTCATTGATAAGATTTTTTTTTTTTTTTTTTTTTTTTGGTGCTGGGGTTCAAACCCAGGGCCCTGTACATGCAAGGGAAGCACTCTACCTCTGAGCCACATGCCCGGCCCCACTGGTAAGATTTTATGTCGGTTTATTACACTACTTTCTTATACCTCTCTCGCCCTTTACTTCTTTGGAATATTGTGTTGGTTCATCATGATCATTGCATTATGACTTGATTGCAAATCACTGGGTTTTTAAAGGTTAATTTTGGAAAAATTTCTCTTTTTCTTCCATAAGCATAAATACCTATGGCTGGGTGACCATATCTCTCCTCATTTCCTGGACGGAGGCACTGCTTAATGGTGGAGTCATGTAGGCAGGCCTGATACTTGTAATTGTGGGCTCATGGGAAAATTACTTAGCCGTACAATTTCCTCTTTTGTTTAATAGGATTAATATTTATCTGATGTAAGGTACGTGCATATGTAAAACCCTGAGTACGTGCTCCCATCATAAAGTATTTGGTAAATATTTATTATCGTAGCACCACATCAAATGTGAAGCAATTTTAACTATAGCCTCCAATTTTAATTAGAGCAACTAATGGCCTTTTATAACTGAAGCTAAGCAAGCTACTGGAAATACGAATAAAGAAATTGGAAGCTAGGCAGTGAGGAATGCTTAAAAATTAGTAAACCGAAGAGGAATACAAGGGCTGATCAAAATATATCGTGTACAGATAAAAAATTATTACAGTAAAAGATACATTGACATTAACTCCCCTTAAAATATTCCCCTGTGCTTTGAACACCTTATCCTATCGCTCTAGAAACTTCCTGAGGCAGGTCTGGAAGTCCTTTCACGTCTGCGTGAGGTGTGATCTGACAGTGAGGGCTGCCGTGCCGTCCAGTGGGAGGGAAGGGGCCCCCAGCCACCTCGTGCGGCAGAGCTGGGGCTGAGCCCTCTCTGCCTCTGCCCCGGGGTCAGGCTGGCTCAGATAGAGGTTGGAATTGATTCACGACACTGAGAGGGCAACTAAAGACCCTCATGGAAGCCGACTTTCAGGACTGCTTCAGAAAGTGTCAAGCGGATAAATCTGTTCGAAGCGAGGGGTGCATTTTGAGGATCGATGCCAATGTATCTTTTAATGTAATAATTTAAAAAATGTAAACATTTGCTGTCTTTCGTGATCATACCT
>RJWM01033185.1:0-20818 GCA_004363535.1 Dasyprocta punctata | reverse complement strand
TGCCTGAGGATGTAGTTCATTAAGACGGTTCTGTGCTCTATCTCCAAAAAAGAAGAAGAAAAAGAAAGCAAAATAAAACCTAAAACACGAACAGCATCAAAATAAAGCAAAAAACATGTAGCCCTAGAATTCCTCCTTGTGGAATAGACTAGAGCAGATCTTACAACAGTGTGTGTGTGTGTGTGTGTGTGTGTGTGTGTGTGTGAAAATATTTTCTACTTTTAGTGCAGAATTCTCTCCTGTGTCAGTGCAAGTCAGTGAGACATTTAGAGCAGCTGGAGGCTGAGCTTTACCCCTCTGGTGGTGGATGAGTACTCAGGTGGGTATACCAGTTGTGGCACTGGCTCACGCCTACCAACATAGTATACTGTGTACCTGGGTATAAAGAGGGGATGGAGAATCCAGGCTGTCCGCTAAATCTGTCATTCGCATAGTCTGTGGAAGACCCAGAGCATAGGCCAGAGTTCTGTAAATTTCCAGATCATGCTTTGGAAGCATGGGTGTTCAGTGTCTGTGTGCTGCTATATTAACTCACAAGAACTCTGTGCATGTCAGTGGGGAATGGGATTGCAGGTTCTGTGTTTACATCAGGGACCAGGGATACCCAGTCTTCTGCTTGTCCCTGACGGCCACCACAGACTCAGAACTCCCCTCTCATTCCAAAGCCCCACCTGGTTGCACTGGTTCCTACTGCTATAGTCAAACCTCTGCTAGTTCGTGTTATCCATCTGTCCTTCTGAGATTCTCCCAACCCAGAGTTCAGTTTGCTTTTATCTTAGGGTGAGGGGCTTTGCCCTGACATCCTGATTTTAGTTTTACTGTGTCACAGTCACCTTTTCTCTGGGCCCTAGCTTTTCTGGTAGGTGTCCAGTTGCTCTCCGTAGCAAAGGAGTGGTTACACCCTGGAGTTACAGATAATGTGGGGATCTTCTGTGTGTTGGCAGGAGTTACTCAGGAAGGCTTTCTGACCCAAATATGCCCAAGTCCATCTGCTCCTTGCTCTGTCCAGCCTAGGAGGAGGGGCTTCTAATTTGCAGGCCCAATTTGACCCTCTCTAACACTGGAGAGAGAAGATGGGAATTGTCACTCCTGTCAGTGTTCCCTTGGCTGTACTCAGATCTCCTGTCTGCTCAGGCTGTGTCTCTGTACCGTAACAGAGTCAGTGCTTGCAAGACCATGCTGAAGTTTTTCCTTTTACTGCTGCACAGTGTGAGAAGTTCTCCCTCCCCCACTGCACTGCCATTCCTTCAGTGCAGAGTGCATTGTTTGAGTTAATTTATTTATCTTTCCCAATATCAATATTTCAGGGTTTTACCTAGTTGTAGCTTTCTTAAGTTGCAGATGGTACCCCTCTCTCCTCTCAGAACTATATACTTTCTGCTCTGGACAAATACTCCAGAGTGACTTGTGAGTGCAGGCTTCCTTTAGCTGGCCATCTTCTGATGGGGAATCTTTTCTTTTCTTTTCTTTTTTTTTTTTTTTGAGCTCTGTATATGATCTATGAGTATGAATCCTGTGCCAAGAGTGGCTGGCAAAGGTTTTCCTCCACTCTGTGTGCTTTCTCTTCATTCAGTTGTTTATTTCTTTAGCTGTACAGAAGCTTTCAAATTTGATGAAGTCCCATTTATTGATTGTTGCTCTTATTTCCTGTGCTACTAAAGACCTATTCAGGAAATCTTTGTTTTGTGCATGACTTGAAGTGTTTGCCCTGTTTTCTTCTAGCAGTTTCAAAGCTTCAGGTCTAACATCCAGGTTTTTGATCCATTTTCAGTTGAGTTTTGTGCAGGGTGAGTAGTAGGGCTCTAGAGTCAATCTTCTACCTATAGATATCAACTTGTCCTTTTGTTAAAGAGCCTGTATTTTCTCCAGCATGTATTTTGGACTTCTTTGTCAAAATCAGATGACTGTAGTTGTGTGGATTTATTTCTGGGTCCTCTATTCTAGTGCACTGAGCTATGCATCTATGTATCAGTACCATGCTGCTTTTGTTACAATGGTTTTGTTTTCTCATGAATTGTAAAATTATTTTTTCTAATTCTGTGTAGAATGGCACTAGTATTTTGATGAAAATTGCATAGAATCAGTAATCGCCTTTGATAATATAACCATCTTATTTTATTTTATTTAATTAATTAATTTATTTATTATGGCAGTACTGAGTACTCTTGCTTGCCGGGCCAGCATTGCGCTACTGAGCTATATCCCTGGGCCAATATAGCCGTTTAAACAACATTAACTCTGCCATTACATGAACACAGAGAGCGTTTCCATCTTTTGTGTCTTTTCTAGTTTCTGTGTTCAGTATTCTCTCATTTTCATTGTAGAGTTCTTTCACCTCACTGGTTAAAGTGATTCCTAGATATTTCATTTTATTTTTTAAAGCTTCATCGATGGAACTGTTTTCTTGATTTGTTTCTCTTCTAGTTCATTATAGAAAGTCTATTGATATTAATGTTGATTTTGTATCCTAATACTTGGATAGTTTTTTTTCTATCAAACCTATAAGTCTTAGTGGAGTCTTTAGGGATTTCTATGTATAGGATCATATCATCTTTAAATAAGGATAGTCTGACTTCTTCTTTTCATATTTGTATCCTTTTGATTTCTCTTGCCTGATTGCTCCGGGTAAGTATTTTATTGAATAGAAGTGTTGAGAGTAGACACCTATGAGAGTTAATTTAGTTTGCCTGGTTGAGTGGATTAAATGACAACTAGTGAATTGGTAAAGTACAATTGTATGAGTGTGTCTACTGGGGCATTTCTGTAGATGATTGGCATGTATGCTAGCAACTTGATGGGGAAGACCCACCCTAGTTGTGGTTGACTTCCAATAAGCTTGCAGCCCAGAATGAATGAAGAGGAGAAGGAGAATGTTGGCCTCTGGTTGACAATCACCATTCTTTTTAAGTGAGTGTGTCTTTTGCCAATGCCTATGAATAGCAGATTCCAACTTCTTTAGACTTTCACTGTGGACTTGCATGAGAAGCTCTCCAGGGAACTTCCAGGCTATCGTCTTAGGCTGGTATTCCATCTGTGATCATTTTTTCTCAGAAGTTTTCAGCTTCTTGGACTGAGCAACTTTTGGATCCTCTGACTCTGTAACATGAAGATGACTTCTGCAGAGGATCCCACCTCTGATTCTGTTAGCATGACTATCCCCCCACCACACACACATTCATGTATTCTACTCCTTTAGAAAACCCTAACAAACAAAGGTTTTGTTTGGTTTAGAAAGTGATGTCATTGGTATGACTGTTCCTGTCCATGTGGTTCAGAAACCTTTGGAACTGGCTTGTGGGAGAAATTTGGAAATGTTAGCAGAGGCAGGCTAGAGAAGTCATAGAATCAGGTAGAGATTTATAGATGATTTTGTGTCACCTTAGAAGACTACAATGCTGATAGAAATGGGAAGGGCAAAGGCTATGTTTGTGAGATTTCAGGTGAGAACCAGGACTCTATTGAGAATAGAACTAGAGTGTGTATTTATTTAATAGTGGCAAAGAACTTGTCTCCATTTTGCCCAAATGCTAAAATATTGAGTGAGGCTGAGTTTACAGATGATGGACTAATTGAGCTGGCAGAGAAAATTTAAAGGCGGCTTAACATTCAGGCTGTAGAGTGGGTACTTTTGGTTAATTGCAACCAGATTTATAGTGATAGCAGAGAGCAGAAAGCAGCAGAATAATTTGAAACTTTTCATTTTATCCAGAAATAAATCACATATGAAGTTGGGCCCAAATGAAGTGTAATTTCTGAAGAGATTAGCATCACCAAAATGAAACCACATATTTTCAACTAGGAGAAGGTGAAACATGCTTTCAGGGTATCTAGAAATGAACAAGATTCCCTCTACCCCCTTCCATTCTAGGCTCTCGAGACCACAAAAATGTAAACTTTCATTTGAGAAGAGAGTTCACGGATCTTCTCATTGACAAGGGCTGCTCATGCCATTGGGATTCGTTTCAACACACTCAGGCACTTAGAAGCCACTGAAACCATGGTTCAAGAGTGCCCAGTTTGTGCTCTAATTGGAAGGAAATCTTAGCATCATTGGCATGATGCATGTAAGAGTGTAAGAATGCATGAAGAATGCAAGAGTGGTGGGACCATGGAGATTTCCATTCAGATTTCAAAGGAATGCCTGGGAGGCCAGACAATGTGCCTCTAAGAGGATAATGTATGAGGCTATGGGAGAAAAGACAAAGCTTCAAGAGAGCTTCAAAGCTACATTAGAGAGGACCCACTAAGTTGGAGATGTCAGGACTGTGTCCTCTGGCAAAAAAAATGCTGCAGGTGGTGAGCAGAATTAGCCTAGGTGACAGGTCATGTGGGCTGCAACAAGGAGGGCCATAGAAGTGGTGCTCCCTAAGTATTCTAGAACTCAAATCACATCACCATGTGCTCTGCATTATGGATATGGAGCTGCAGGATTTAATGTTTTCCCTGCTAGGCTTTGGTCTTGCTTTGATCCATTTCCTTTCTATCTCTCTATTCCTCCCTTTAGGAATGTAAATGATTCCCTGTGCTATCTTGAAATGTTGATACTTGTTTTCAAATTTTTCAGGAGTTCTCAGTTAAAAGTATCCTGGAATCTCAGAGGAGACTTTGAAATTGGACTTTTGAGACATGCTGTAACTGTTGAGACTCAGGGAAGAGATTAGTGTGTTTTCAACTGCATGTAGGATAGTTATTACACGAGGTGGAATTATGACCTTGGTAAAGTGTTTGTTTTGAGGTTAAATGTAGCTTAAGTACAAGTGATTAGGTATTAACTTAACAAGGTGTGGAAGTGTAGATTAACTCTGACTGTCAACTTGACTGTATTGAGAGACCCCTGAAAGATTTGACTGGATTGTAAGAAACTAACTTCATCAATGAGATATAAGAAACTGACCTTATCACCAAAATATGTTGTTGATAAATTCCTAGTTTAATGGATTATTTGGAAGTTGGGCCCAGCTGGAGGAAGTTGGTCACGAGGGTGTTACTTTGGAGGCTATGTCTGATTGCTAGCCCTTTCCTCTCTGGCACTTTCCAACTTGCTGTTCTTCGTGGTGACCAGAACTTGAGCAATTTTCCTCCTTCATTGCCTTTTACAATGCTATTTTTACCTTGGAGCAAGTTGGTTATGGGTTGAAACTTTTGAAAGAATGAACCAAAATAAAACTTGTGTCCTTTAAATTGTGTATGTCAGAGATTTTGTCCCAGCAATGAGAAAGCTGACCAGTACAACATGTTTTTATCATTCCTGCTTTGAGAGGAAATGTTTTCAGATTTTTCCATTCAGTATAATGTTGGGTATGGGTTTGTCATATATAACCTTTATCATGTTGAGGTATTATCCTTCTATACTGAAATTCTTCAGCGATTTTATCATGAAGGGATGCTGAATTCTGTTGAAGGTCTCTTTTGCATCTGTTGAGATGATCATGTGATTTTTACCTTTTATCTTATTTATGTGGCATAGAATGTTTATCGATTTGCCTGTGCTGAGCCATCATGGCATACGTGAGATGAAACCTAATTCATCATCTTTATATATATGATCTTCTTTATGTGATGTTGAATTCAAGTTGCAGTGATTTTATTAAGGATACTTTTTTACATTTAATGATTTTATTAAGGCTACTTTTGTGTCCTTATCTGTTTTTGAAATCAGGGTGATGTTTGCCTGATAGAATGATGTTTGAAGCATTCCTTCACTTTTTATTTACTGGACTAGTTTGAGGAGCATTGGTGTTAATTCTTATTTAAACATCTGATAAAATTTAGCATTGAATTTATTTAGTCCAGCAATTTTTTTAGAGACAGGATCTCACTATACAGTCCATATTTCCCTTGAACTCACTATGTATCCCAGGCTGGCCTTGCATTCATGGAAATCCTGCCTCAGCCTCCCAAGTACTGGGATTACAGGTGTGCACCATGACACCTGGATACTGCAGGGGTTTTTTGTTTGTTTGGAGACTTTGCATTAATGTTTTGATAGTTAGTAGTCTGTGTAAGTTTTAAAAATGTCTTCTTGGTTTAATTTTGATGAAACATATATATCTAGAAATTTATCTATTTTACAATCTGCAATTTATCAGAATATCAATTTTCAAAATATTCCCCAATAATCCTCTGGATTTCACTGTTTTAACATCCCCTTTTCCATTTCTAATTACATTAATTTGGATCTTCCTTCTCTTTTTTTCTTGGCTAGCTTGGCTAATGGTTTATCAATCTTATTTATCTTTTCAGGACCCTAACTCTGTCTCATTGATCTTTTGTATTGTTCTTTTTTTATTTAAAAGAGAAAAAAAACACAGAGAAGACAAACAAAAAGCAAAGGAGACAAACGAACAACAACAAACCCAAAACAATCACAATATAGGCTTTCAAAACAAGATGATAGGAATTTAACCATTGTTGTTGTATTGCATATTGTTATCTTCAAAGGGGTTGCTTAGATTACTGGATAATGACATGCAAAATGGATCTAATCATGTAAGTATTAATTGTTCTTTTCCAAGAATTAATCGAATTAGCAGTATAGTCATTTTAACTATCTTATATATGTAAATTTATATGTAAATTTATGTTTTTCTTTTTCCTTTCCTTCTTTCCTCCTTTCCCCTATCCCAATTACATTTCCCCTTTGAACAATTTCTTACCCTTACAGAATATTTATTATAGATTTTTAGATCTCATATGCTTTTTCAGTTTCTTACAATAGGGAGACAATACTGTATTTACAAATGTGAGTCTGATTTATTTCATGTATGAGTGTGGTCTCAAGTTGCATCCATTTACCTATAAAAGCCTCGATGCAATCCTTCTTTATAGCTGAGTGGTACTCCACTGCATAAAAATACCACATCTTTTTTATCCATTCCTCAATTGATGGGCATTTGGGTTGTTTCCAAGATTTGGCTATTATAAATTGTGCTGCTATAAACATGTGCACATGTATCCCTGTGGTATGATGTTTTCAATTCTTCTCAGAAAATGCCCAGAAGCCAGATAGCTGAGTCAAATGGAACCTCTAATCCTAACTTTTTGAGGAACTTCAACACTGATTTCCACAGTGGTTGCACCAGTCTACATTCCCACCAACAGTGGAGAAGAGTTCCTTTTGCCCAACAGCCCCTCCAGCATTTGTTATTGCTTGACTTCTAGATTTTGGCCATTCTTTCTGGAGTGAGATGGAATCTCATTGTTGTTTTAATTCGCATTTCTCGAATGACCAATGATGTGGAACATTTTTTCATATATTTATTTGACATTTGTGTTTCTTGAGCTGAGAAGTGTACATTCATTTCAGATGTCCATGGTTGGATTGGGTCTTTGAATTTTAGGGGTCTGAGTTTATTTTATTTTATTTTAATCATCAAAACAGCAAAAAAGGATAGAAATGATACAGAATTTCAAAGAGAAAGGTAGGAAATTAGCAGTAGTTAATATATTGCATATTGTTATCTTACAAGTAGTTGTTCAGGTTACAAGATCTAGGCAAAAAATGATCAATCAAACAATGACAGCACAAACTGTTCTTTTTGATAAACTAACACAGATTAATAGTATAGTTGTCTAACTTGCATACATATACATACATACTTTTATATATGTTTATCAACATACATATAATCTTTTCCTTTTCTCCTTTCCCCTATCCCAGTTGTTCTTTCTTTTTGAGCACTTTTTTTTTCCCTTTCATTATTACAACATCTATTGTACATGCTGCCATGAAGAAATCAACCCATAATAAATGTTGGCAGGGCTGTGGGGAAAAAGGAACACTTCTTCACTGCTGATTTTTTAAAATTCTTTTTAAGTTCTGTATGGAAGTCCTTTGTCTGAGGGTCAGTTGGCTAAGATACTTTTGCAATTTGTGGGTTTTCTTTTCACTCTTTTGGAGATTTCTTTTGACGTGCAAAAATTTTTAAAAAGACAAGATCCCAGCTGTTAATTCTGGGAAGTATGTCCCATACAGTTTGATTTTTGTTCATGAACTCTCTGCCTACCCCTATGTCTTCAAGATTTCTACCTACTTTGTCTTTCAGCAGATTTAGTGTTTCTGTTTTGATATTTAGATCTTTAATCCATTTTGATGTTAGTTTAGTGCATGGTGATAGACAAAGTTTTAGTTTTCAGCATATGAAAAGCCAGTTTTTCCAACACCACTTCTTAAAGAGGCTTTCTTTTTTCCAGTGAACATTTTTGGCCTGTATGTCGAAGATAAGCTGGTTGAGTGTGTTTGTAGTTGTGGTTGTATCTTCTAATCTATTCCACTGATGTTCAAGTCTGTTTTTTATTCCATGCTGATTTTATCAAAATAGCTTTATAGTATAATTTCAGGTCAGGAATCATGATGCCTCTCCCTCTCCTTTGTTACCCAGAGTTGCCTTTAATATTCTAGGTCTCTTCTGTTTTGAGATGAATTTTAGGAATGATTTCTCTAGATCTGTGAGGTATGCTAATGGTATTTTGATTGGGGTTGCATTAAATCTGTATAAAAATTTTGAGAGAATGGCCATTTTCACAATGTTTGCTATTCTTATCCATGAACAAGGAATATCTTTCCATTTTCTGAAATCCTCTTCAATTTCTTTTTTCAGAGTACTGTAATTTTCAGTTGTCTTAGTTACTTTTCACTTGTTGCTGAGACAAAACACCTGATGCCCAAAATTAGGGAAGGAAAGGTTTATTTCTTACAGTTCTCAGGGGTTTCTGGTCCATACTCATTTGGCTCCAAGGCAGTGTGGCATGTTGGGGCAGCCATTCATGGCAACCACCAAACAGCAAGATGCGTGAACCCAGCAAGAGAGAGAGAGAGGAAGACATGCCTTCCTTACATTGTATGTTGGCTCCACCCCTGGGAGGGTGCAGCACTCACATCACCAATCCTAGTACTAGACAACAAACCAATCACAAATACTAGACTCAGCCCTATCCAAATTACATGAGGCCTTGGGGGAACACAGGACAAACCAATACATCAATGTATAGGTATTTTAGTTCATTTGTTAGATTCACTCCTAAGTATTTCATTTTTTTGGAATCTATTGTGAAGGGTGTGGTTTCTTTTATTTCTCTCTCAGTAAGTTTGTTGTTTGTGTACAGATATGCTATTGATTTTTGAGTGGTGATTTTGTATTCAGCTACATTTCTGAATTTGGTCTTTAGATCTGGAAGTCTTTCAGTGGAGTTTTTGGGCTTTTCTATGAAGAGTATTATATCATCTGCAAATAATGATAATTTAACTTGTTTCTTTTTTATCCTTATTCACTTTATTGCTTTCTCTCATCTAATTCCTTTGGGTAATGTTTCCAGAACTATATTGAATAGAAGTGGTGTTAATGGACATCCTTGTCTTATTCTTGATTTTAGCTTGAAAGTTTTCAGTTTTTGTCCATTTACTATGATGTTGGCTCTTGGTTTATCATATATGATTTTTATCAGATTGAGATAAAGACCATCTATTCCAATTTTCTGTGAGGTTTTATCATGAATGAATGTTGGATTTTGTCAAAAGTTTTTCTGCATCTATGAAGATGATCATACAATTCTTGTCTTTGGTTCTATAGATAGGGCATATTATGTTTATTGATTTGCTTATGTCAAATCACCCCTGCATTCTGGGGATGAATCCCACTTGACCATGGTATATACTCTTCTTGATGATTTGCTGCATTTTTTTGCCAGTATTTTATTGAAGACTTTTACATCTATGTTCATTAGGGAATTGGCCCAAAATTCTTTTTGGTTGGGTATTTCTGTGGTTTGGGTATTAGGGTAATACTTGCTTCTGGGAATGCATCAGGAAGACTTGCTTCCCTTTCAATTTTATTGAAGAGTTTGAGGAGTATTAGCATTAAGTCTTCCTTAAATGTCTTGTAGAATTCAACAGGACCTGATCTTTCTTTGTCAGAAAGGTTCTGATTACATTTTTAGTTTCATTAACTGGTATTGGGTTCTTCAGCAGTTTTACATCTTCTTGATCCATCTTTGGTAATTCATATGTTTCTAGGAATCTATCCATTTCTTCTGTTCTCAGACCTATGAGAGTAATGGTTTTCCACGTTGATTTTAATGATCTTCTGTATTTCCACAGGGTTTGTAGTGATTTCATGCTTTTCATTCCTTATTGTGTCAGTTTGAGTTTTTTCTGTCCTCTTTTTGATAAGGTTGGCTAGGTGTTTATCAATTTTATTCTTTCAAAGAACCAACTCTTTGATTCATTAATTCTTTTTATTGATTCCTTAGTTTCAATTACATTAATTTCTGCTCTGATCTTTATATTTTCTTCCATTCTTTGGGCTCTGGGCTTGACCTTTTCTTATTTTTCTAGAAGTTTGAGGTGCAGCATTATGTTGTTTATTTAAGTTTGTTCCATTTTCCTGATATGGGAATTTACCGCTATAAATTTCCCTCTGAGGACTGCTTCCATTTTGTTCCACAGGTTCCAGTAAATTGTATTTGCATTTTTGTTTGATTGTAGATATTGTTTAATTTTCTCTTTATTTCCTCTGTGACCCATTGTTTGTTTTGGAGAGTGTTATTCAATTTCCATATGTTTACGAGATTTTTTTTTGGATTTTTGTCCTTAGTTTCCAATTTTATTGTGCTATAGTCTGATTATATGCATGGGATTATTTCAATTACTTTGCATTTATTTAAGCATGTTCTGTTGGCTAGTATATGGTCTAGTTTAGAGAATGACCCACGTGCGGCCTAGAAGAATATGTATTCTGATATTTTTGGGGGGAACACGTTGTACACATTGACTAGGTGTATTTATTACAAATTTGATACAGTTCTGTTATTTCTTTGCTGATTTTTTGTTTGGTTGATTTGTCTCTTTGTGACAATGGGGTGTTAATGTCCTCTGTTATAACTGTACTATTGCTTATTTTATTTTTCATATCTATTAATATTTGTCTTGCATAGTTGGGTGCTCCCATATTTGGTGCATATATATTTATGACTACAATCTCTTCCTTTTGAAGTTTTCCCCAGACAATTATATAGCGACCTTCTTCATCTCTTTTGATCATTCTTGGTTTGAAGATCATGTTGTCTGTAAACAGAATAGCTGCCTCTGCTTTTTTTTTTTCTGGATTTCTGTCACAAGAGTATTGTTTTCCATCCTTTGACTTTTAGTCTATGTATTTCCTTTTGAGTTAATTGTTTTTCTTGGATACAGCATACTGTGGAATTTTGTTTCTTAATCCACTTTATCAGTCTGTTTCTTTCTATTGGTGAGTTGAAGCCATTTACATTGATGGATATAACTGATATGAATTGACTTGTCTTTGTCATGTTATGTGTCTGCTGTTGGTTCTCTATTTTTTCTCTCTGTTTAATAGTATTTTTCTGTATGGCGGTTTCCTTCTGTTGCTGCTCTTGGAATTGTAGCCATCTTTACCTCCTTCTAGAGTATCTTTCAGTACTCTTTGTAGTGTTGGTTCAGTGGTCATGAATTTCTTCAGTTGTTCTTTGTCATGGAAGTATCTTATTTCTTCATCAACTTTAAAAGATAGTTTTGCAGGGTACATCAGTTTGGGTTGGAAGTTGTTTTCTTCCAGGATTTAAAATACTTCACTCCAAGCTCTTCTTGACTTGAAGGTTTGTGTTGAGAGGTCTGCCATGATTCCAGTAGGTTTTCCTTCATAGGTGATTTATTTCTTTTCTCTGACATCTTTTAGTATTCTGTTCTTGTGCTGAATTTCTAATATCCTAATTATTATATGTCTGGGTGAAGATTTATTTTGGTTATGGTTGATCGGGGTTCTATATGCCCCACTTATCTGTATATCAGATTCTTTTCCCATGCTTGGAAAATTTTATGTTATTATTTCTGTAAATAATCTTATGTCATTTGTGTTGACCCCTGCTTTTTCCTTGACACCTAACTGTCTTACATTGTTTCTCTTTGTGTCATCTCGTGCCTGCTGAATTGTTATTTCCTGGTCCTTGTTATTGTTAAGAGATCTTTCCTTTGCTGATCATAAGCTTCTATCCTGTCTTCAAGATCTGAGAGTCTATCTTCAGCTTCATTCATGTGGTTTTGCCAGCTTTCAATGGAACTTTTTATTTCCTGAATATCCCTTTGAATCTCTTTCATACATTCGAATTCTATCTTGTAATGTTCATTCAAGGTTTCCATCATTTTCTTATGTTCCTTTTTTTTAAAATCTATATCTTTGGATATACTCAACATTTCTTTCATAATGTTTGTCATTTCTTTTTTTACCTGAGCTATTATTTCTGATATGGTTTCCTCTATCGCTTCATGGAATTGTTTCTGTACTTCAGTTGCTATGATTTTAGAAAGTTCAGTTGTGCGATTTGCAGTGTCTTCCATTTCAGTGTCACCTGGGTTTGTTTGCAGAGGCCTGGAGGACTGAGACTGCAATTTGCTCTTTCATTTTGTCATTTTCCTCTGGGACCTGTGTGCCTGGCCAGGCACCCTCCTGATGGATTACATTGGGAGCCTGGCCTGGGCAGAGGTTTGATCCTTTGATACCCATGTGGCTAGCTGGGGCACATCCCCAAACTATGGTGCCAGGGCCTTGTGCTGTGATGGGCAGAGCTCAAAGTCTCCAGGACCCATCGGCTAGGCTCATCACTCCCTGTTGGACAGCTCTAGGGCTTTGGACTAGGGAGGTCTAGGTACCTCTGGAATCTGTGTGACTGGCTGGGGGTTCCCCCATGGATTGTGCTGGGATTGTGGACTGGGAAGAGCTCAGATCCTCCATGCAGCTAACAGTGATGAACCTCCAGAGTATGGCACCAAGGACTTGTTCCTGGTTGGATGGAGTTCAGAACCTTCAGGACCCATGTAGCTAGCTGGGGTGCACCCCCAACCTACTGTGCCTGGGGTTTGCACCTGGCTGGGCAGAGTTTGAATTCTCCGTGACCTAAGCAGTTAGTGGGGATGCACTCCCAGAGTGTAGGCCTGGGGACCTGTGCTTGGCTGGGTGGAGTTCAGAACCCTCTGGGACCCACATGGCTAGCTGGCATGTACCCTTGAGTGTGATGCTGGGGTCTATATTGTTCTTTTAATGTCTTCTTTCCTAATTTCAGCTCTGAACTTTCTTTCCTTCCACTGGGTTTAGTTTTGATTTGTTCTTGCTTTCCAAAGACCTTGTGGTGCCTAATTATGTTATTCACCTGAAATTCCTACAATGTTTTTGTGATGTACACACTAAGAGGTATAAACTTTCCTCTTAGAACTGCTTTCCATTTATCCCAGAGATTTTGGTATATTCTGTTTTCATTTGCATTTGATTCTAGGAGTTTTTTACTTTCTTCCGTGATTTCCTCAATGACTCACTGATTCTTCAAAAGTCAATAGTTCAATTTCCACCTCTTTATATGCTCATCCCATTATGATGTTATAAAATGAAAGAATTTATTCCAATGTTTTTGTATTTCTTAAGACTTGTTTTGTGGACTAAAATATGATGTTTTAGAGAAGGTTGTATGAGCTGCTGAAAAGAACGTATATTCTACAATTGTTGAATGAAACATTTTGTAAATGTTTGTAAAATCTTTTTGATCAATGGTGTAGTTGACTCTGGTGCTTCTCTGATGATTTTTTAAAAATCTGATTGATGTTCCTATTGGTGAAAGTGGAGTGTTAAAGTCATCCACTGTTATCAAATTGGGATGTGTATTTCCTTTTATTTTGTGTACTGTTTGTTTTACAATATTGGATAGTAATATTCCATGTACACATATTTACAATTGCTAGATAGTATTCTTCTATGGCTCCTTTTACAACATGCAGTGTTCTTTTTGTCTTTTAATTTGTTCTTCAAATTTGCTTTGTATGTATGACTATAGCTACTTCTATTTGATGTCATATTCTATTTACGTATTGCATCTTTTCACTTTCTGTCTTGTATGTCTTTACCAATGAGGATTGTTTCCTGCAGGCAATCAAGAGTTTGCTTTTTTTTTTATTTTTTATTTTTTTATTTTTGCGGCACTGGGGATTGAACTCACAGCCTTGCGCTTGCCAGGGCAGGCGCTTAAGCTGCTAAGCCAAACTCCCCAGCCCTGGTTTTTTGAGGCAGGGTCGCACTATGTAGCTCAGGCCGGGCTTGCGCTCGCGTTGTAGCCCAAGCCGGCCTCGAACTCACAACGCTCCACCTACCTCAGCCTCCCGAGTGCTGGGATTAAAAGCGTGCGCCACCACGCCCGGCTAAGAGTTTGCTTTTGTTTTTAATATAATCTGTGACTCTATGACTTTTAATTAGAGAATTAAGACCATTCATGTTCAAAGGTATTAGGGAAAATATGTAGTGATTCATATCATTTTGATTTTTTCTAATGTTTTATCTTCCCAATTCTCATTTTCTTATCTATTCTTCCTTTTTCCTATGTAGGATGCCTTTAAGTGTCTTTTGCAGTGCTGAATTAGTGATCGTGACTTCCTTTAGTTTATGCAAGGCCTTTATTTGTCCTTTGATTCTGAAAGACTATTGGTGGACATGGTAATCTAGATTGGCTGTTGTTTTCTTTGAGGGCTTGAAATACACCATTTGATGCCTTCCTGACCTTTAAAATTTTTGTGGAGAAATTACAGTTATTGTGAGGGGTTTGGCTTTATAATTTACTTAATGTTTCTCCTTTGTAGATTTCACTAGTCTTTTCTTCTTCTATCCTTATAGTGGTTTAATTATCCCATTATATGTGTAGTTTTTCCCTGGTCGAGTGTTTGTAGTTCTAAATGCCTTGTTTACTTGGATGTCCATCTCTTTCCCATGATTTGAGAAGTTTTCTGTTATCATTTCACTGACTAGACTTTCTATGCCTTTAGGGTATACCTTGGTACCCTCTTCTACACCAAAAATCCCTGTTTGTTCTTTGAGCCACATCCCAGTGTACTTTGGTATTTTGCTAATAATTTCTTGATTTTTTTCCTTATACTATCTTAGAATGGTAACTCACCTTGGTCTGTTGTATTGGTAAGATTTCCTCCTGAGTTTTTAAATTTACTTATTAAGTTTTTCATTTAAAAAGTTTTCCCTTTGGTTTCTTTTCAGAATCTCAATATCTTTATAGAATTGCTTTTTCATATACTGCATAGCTGTTCTTAATTCATTCAGCTATTCAGTGTATCCTCTTTGAAGTCATTGACTAAGTTAAAAATCAACCTTTTCACTTAATTATCATTTCACTCATTTCTATATGTTTGCATTCAGTTACTGATGAAGTGTTAAACTCTGGAGGAGTCTTATTTCCTTGTTGTTTCAGATTTCTTGTGTTTCTTTGTTGAGATATGTGCATTCACTTGGATGCATATTCCTTCTACTTTCATGTGAAGATAATGATTGGTGCTTTTGGAGGGGCTCAACCCACAGTAATACTCAGAGAATAGAAAACAAACCATAGTTACAAAGATACAAAGAAAAACCAGATATTCCAGTACAGTAAAAAGAAATTAAAAGGTATATCTATATCACCATTAGTAATAGAAACAGGAAATAAACATATAGAGTACAATACTAAATGAATAGTAACAGGTGTTAATAATAAGTAAACATAGTAAGATATGGAAGAGCCATGGAGAGGGAGAAATGGAAAAGAAAATTAAAAAGTAAAAGGTAGGTGAGATGAGAATGAGGAGATAAATAATCCAATGAAAGTATGAAAAGTAAATAAGTTTAGAGAAAGTGATGAACAAAAACTAGGAAGATAATAAAAAGGAAAAGAAAAAGAAGCAGAAAAACCTAAAAGGTAAAAGAAAACTGAGTCAAAAAATTCTTACACATGGAGATGTTTGGATTTGTAATTCCTTTTCTATAACCCATAATATTGGAATCCACCAGGTATCATGGAGTTGTAATGATACAACAGAATTCCCTTGCATTTTTTTGGCCCTGTATTTATGCTGAGTCTTGCCTCTTCTTTCATGCCAAGTGGGGCCAATTAATGGTATGTTGTCTGCTTTATGACTCCAAAGGCTTTTTGTTCATTGTTTCCTTCTGTACACCCAGAGAAATTCCTGTTTCCAGCTAAGTGTGCAGTATCTGGAGTAGTTGCTGCACTCACTTCAGAGGCCACACTCCCTATATTGTGTGGTTGGAAGCATGGTAAATGTCCAAACAAAGGAATACACCTAAGTGTGTCAAGAAGTAGGGAAATCCAACAAGCCACTGAGCTCTGAGCTGGGGGGAGGGGGAGGACACAGACAGCTGCAACAGAAACCAAGTGATATGCGGGGCTCAGTACTGAAACTTTTAGATCCAGCCCCTTCTGAAAACAAGGCATGGTGGGGCTTGCTCCTCCACAGAGAGGGTAGTGCTGCTGAGCACTATGCCCTGCACAGCCTGAGCTACTTACTGCTTAGCTTTGGAGAAAAGGATTAATGGCAACCCTGTCACTGTCCACGACTGTCTTTTGTGACTGTATCCCATCCAGCCAATGTGGCAGGGTGTCCCAGGGACCCTAAAGTGTAATTGTTCAATGACTTTCAATTCTCAAGTAACTCAGTCTCAACCAATAGCCCCCTCTCAAGATGGCTCCTGCTTATAAACTCCAACATATGGTGAGTGGTGCCGTGTATTTCTTCTCCAAAGCTGGACTGCCATACAGGAGTCACTTTCAAGCTAAATGCCTACACTGTATTTACACCTTGCAATAACTGTAGGCTTTTCCTGTGGCTAGGGCTGGCAGCCCACTTTAAATACCTGGGGCTTCTGGCTCTTTCTACATTTGCCTTGTGCTTATGGAGTCAGGTTCCCTTCTACTGAGGGAACCAGAGTCAGCCTTGTAGACTGCTTCATACTTTTCTCTGATTTGCCTTTATGTTGTTTGTCCATGCTTTTTAGCTTTCCTGTCACTTCATTCTTGAGTCCCAGAGCTCTTCCTCTCTTTCCTCAGAATATAGTTTCTCCTTCTAACTCTAAACTCTTTTCACTAGAGTCATGTGAAAGATACTTCTATTTCTTCTAACTCAGAACTCCCAAGCCAGAATTTTTCTTACTTCTTTTTGCTTACATTCTGTAGATTTATTCTGTGCAGTTACCATGACATTTTCATAGAACATCCTAAAGTTATTACAATCTGCTTTAAGCTGATGATGACTTAATTTCAATCTCACACAAAGCCACTACTCCTTTACTGCTCTATTTCCTTTATGTTACTGATGTATTAAGTTACAGCTTTGCATATTATGTACTTCTTAACTTATTTCTATTTTTTATGCTTCTTTATTTAAATTCAAAATAATTTAAAGTGGAACTTGAAAAGAAAACTAAAATAATAGGTTTCCTAAAGAAATTTATATTGTATATGTCTTTGAATCACTGTTCAACACCATTCTGTTTGAATTGAAGGGACGTCTGTCTTTCTTGTAGGGCAGACAGAATGATAATAAATTCTCTCAATACTGGTTTTTCTGGAGTAGTCTTTATTTCTCCCTTAATTTCGAATAGGCAGTTTTGCCAGGTATTTTTTTCTGAGAGATTTACCAACTATCTTGTGAAAAGATATGTAAAAAATCTCATATGTAAAAAATCACTCACATCTTGCCCATTGGGCTGGACAGGGAGCTACAGGACTTAATATTTGCTTTGTTGCATTATGGTTTTGCTTTTGCCCCATTGGCTTTTGTTTCCATATCCCTCCCTGTTGGAATGGCAATGTTTAATCTGTGCCATTGTATGTTGGCAATGTTTAACTTTGCTTTTGGCTTTCATGAGGGTTCATTGCTAAGACTTTGTCTTATTTCTCAGAGGAGATTTTGGACTTGGGCTTTACAGCAATGCTAAAACTGTTATGACTTTGGCAATTCTTAGGGATGGACTTAAAATATTTGCATAAAGTGATGCATATGAGTCTTTTAGGGGCCAGCAGCAGAATTTAATGGTTTATATGTGGATGTCCCCTCCAAGTCTCATGTGCTCAGAGGCAGGGGCTTGTGGAGAGTGATTAGATTTGTGAGGGCTACACCTGGCTTATATTGCTAAGGTTTGGGGAAGTCTGGTCAGAAGAGGAGGATGATGGGAGATCTGGAAATGTTTATCTCCCTCCCAGGCTCCTTCCTTCTTGCTCTACTTTCCAGCATGAATAGCTTTACTCCCTGCAGAACCTGCCATGCCATTATATGTTTAACCCTGCTGAACATGGACTGAAACTTATAAAGCATGAGCCAAAATAAACCACTCTTCCTTTGTGCTATGGGTGTTGGGTATTGTGTCCCACCAACAAAAAAGTGACTAAAACACTTCTCTCATCTACACTGTGTTTCTGCAGGGGAGTAGGAACCTGAAATTCTCTACTCTACCTTTCTGTGGACATCACTTTCCCAGGGAACATTCCAAATTTAGAAACTGGAGGTCATTTGTTCTTACCTTATAGATATTTCAGAACAAAAGACAAATTACTTCATGAGTGAACTTTTTGTGAAAGATCTAGTGATCTTTTCTGACATTCTAATAAATGGTTGTGAGGCCATTCAGATTACACTATCTTTATAAAATTTGAAGCATTCTCATCCCAGCAGATATGTCATACATAGGCGCTTTTCTTATTCATCTTCCCTTCATTATCTCACTACACTGGTGCCTTAAATCATTCAACTGAAACATAAATCCTGTGACCAAACAAACAGCACCACAAACTACTTTATGAAGGTACAGTTTTCTGTCTCTGGAAAGCTAATTTTTTTCTCCATATCACTGGTCATCAGTTTGAATATACCTTTTAATCCGTTGATTTTTTTGTTTATGGTTTCAATGTCCACTCTAATATAACACCCATGTCAAAAGAGATGTGTCTGTTTTGTTTTCTGCTTTGCCTCAAGCACCTAGAATGCCTTACACATAGAATAACCCAACATATCTGTCATATTGAACTGGGTTCGCTTCCTGACACTTGAGGCCAGTCTCAGAAAAAGACCTGCAAGTAGATTACTACTTGTGAGTATCCCAAGAGAGCACAGTGCTGCTTCAGCTTTGTTTACTGTTTTTTCTAGCATCAGGATCACTGTTTAGATCATACAGCGTATGATAAATATCTGTGAAATCATTGCATGAAAGAGTATTTGGAAATCATACATGGTAATTTACTTCATTAACATATGGGAGGGGGAAACCACAAACCTGTCCATAAAGAAATTACACATGATAATAAGAGGCCTATTATAGCAAAAATAAGCACTATAGATGTTGTTTATTTCATCTTCCCAGAAATCCTTCAGGGGAGTGTTACTTTATTTATTTTAAAAAGCAAAACATAAAAAAGTGTAGAAATAATACAGAATTTAAAAAACAGTATGAAGTCAACACTAGTTAACATTGCTTATTGTTTTCATAGAAATAGTTGCTCAAGTTACAAGATCTAGGCATAAAAATGATCAGACAATCAAATAATGACAACACAAGCTATTCTTTTTGATGAACTAACAGAGTTAGTACTATAGTTATCTTGCACACTTATACATACATACAGTTATAAGTACATATGTACATATATATAACCTTTTTTTCTTCCATTTCTCCTTTCCCCTATCCCAGTTGTTCTTTAATTCTGAGCACTTTTTCCTCCTTTCATTATTATAATATCTATTGTACATTTTGGATCTTATTACTCTTTCAGTTTTTTATTATTATTTATTTTTTACACTAGAGACACAATATGATATTACAAATGTGAATCTGATTTATTTCACTTATGAGTATAATATTAAGTTGCCTTCATATACCTTTAAAAGCCTCAAGGTCATCATTTTTTATAGCTGAGTAAGATTTCATTGTATAAAAATAGCACATCTTTTTCATCCATTCTGCAGTTGACGGGCATTTTGGTTGTTTCCAAGATTTAGCTATTACATATTATGCTGTTATAAACATGGGTGCATATATATCACTGTGACATGACATTTTCAGCTTTTCTGAGAAAATACCCAGAAGTGGAATAGCTGGATTGAATGGGAATTCCAATCCTAGTTTTCTGAGGAATCTCTACACTGATTTCCACAGTGGCCGCACCAGTCTACACTCCCACCAGCAGTGGAGAAATGTTCCTTTTTCCCCACAGCCCTCCCAATATTTGTTATCAGTTGACTTCTTGATGGCAGCCATTCTTTCTGGAGTGAGATGGAATCTCATTGTTGTTTTAATTTGCGTTTCTCAAATGACCAGTGATGTTGAGCATTTTTCATTTGTATTTCTTCATCTGAGAAGTGTGCGTTCACCTCAGATGCCCATTTTTCAATTGGGTCTTTGAATTTGGGGGGCCTGATGTTTTTCTATTCTTTGTATGTTCTGGATATAAGTCCTTTGTTTGAGTGACAACTGGCCAAAATTTTTACCCATTCTGTGGGTTTTCTTTTCACTTTATTGGTTATTTCTTTTGAAGTGTAAATACTTTTTAATAAGATGAGATCCCAGTTGTTGATTCTTTGCAGTACTTCCTGTGTGGTTTGGGTTTTGTTCATGAACTCTTTGCCTACCCCTATGTCTTCAAGATTTATACCTACCTTGTCTTCCAGTAGATTTAGTGTTTCTATTTTAATATTTAGGTCTTTGATCCATTTTGACTTTAGTTTAGTGCATGGCGATAGACACGGGTCTAGTTTCAGTCTTCAGCTTGTGGAAAGCCAGTTTTTCCAACACCATTTATTAGAGAGGCTATTTTTCTTCCAGTGAAGATATTTAGCCCCTTTGTCAAATATAAGGTGGCTGAGTGTCTTTGTGGTTGTATTTGCATCTTCTAATCTGTTCCATTGATCCTCAGGTCTATTTTTTGCCAGTACCATGCTGATTTTATCACTCTAGCTTTGTAGTACAATTTCAAGTCAGGGATTTTGATGCCTCCT